>APFE030813374.1:35783-94571 GCA_000404065.3 Pinus taeda | reverse complement strand
CGAGATGTGGTGTTCAGAGAGGTGAAAGATGTTATTAAACATGAAGTCCAACCAAAGGAACCTAAGAAGATAGAGTTTCAGCTAAAGGAGGAAGAATCAAACTCTACAGCAGAGGAGGAATCAAGAGATGAAGAGCCACAAACTACGACTGTGAGAAGATCAGTTCGAGAAAGAAGGCAACCAAAAAGGTATAGTCCATCTACTTTTTGTTTAAATTTTTCTCTGTCTGTTACGGATGATGGTCCTAGAACTGTGAAGGAATGAGTGGATTCAGAGGATGGAAAACTCTAGAAAGAGGCCATGGTTGATGAAATGGCATTTTTGCACAAACATGAGGCTTGGGATCTGGTGGAGTTGCCGGCTGGAAAGAAACCCATTGGTAGCAAATGGGTCTTCAAGAAGAAGACAAATGCAGAAGGAAAGGTGGAGAAATACAAAGCTCGGTTGGTAGCAAAAGGTTATTCCCAGGTGTTGGGAATTGATTTTGGTGATATTTTTTCTCCTGTTGCCAAAGTAATTTCTATTAGGTTACTTTTATCTGTTGCTGCTACTTTTTATTTTGAGGTAGAACAGATGGATGTGAAGACAACATTTCTTCACAGGGATCTAGAAGAGGAGATCTACATGAAGCAACCTGAAGGATTTGCAGTGAAGGGTGAAAGAACTAGTATGCAAGTTAAAGAAGTCTCTGTATGGGTTAAAACAGTCACCAAGGATGTGGTATCAAAAATTTGATACATTTATACGTGGACATGGCTTCACCAGAAGCAAAGTAGATCACTGTGTGTATTTAAATTAATTGGTGATCGTGTTATTTATCTGGTCTTGTATCTGGAGATATGTTGCTGGTTGGAAATGACAAAGAAATCATCTAGGATTTGAATACCCAATTGTCCTCCAAATTCGACATGAAAGATATTGGTGCTGCAAACTATGTTTTGGGCATGGAAATTAAAAGAGATTGGGCAAAGAGGAAGCTCTGGTTAAACCAGAGGAAGTATGTTGAGACAATACTATAGAAGTTTAATATGCAGGATAGTAAACCGATGAAGGTTCCTATTCCTATAGGTGTAAAGTTATCTTCTAAACAGTGTCCCAAGACACAAGAAGAGGAAGAGGATATGTCCCATGTTCCATATGCAAGTGCAGTCGATAGCCTGATGTATGCAATGGTCTGTACTATACGAGACATTGCACATGCAGTGGGAGTATTGGGCAGGTTTATGTCAAAACCAAGGAAGGAGCATTGGATAGCTGTGAAGCGGGTTTTTAGGTATTTTCGTGGCACTAGTGATTATGGTTTGTGCTACCAAGGAAGACCAGGATTGGACAGAGTTTTGGATATCCATGGCTTTATTGATGCAGACTAGGTTGGAGATTTGGACCAGAGAAGATCTACAAGTGGGTATGTGTTTAACCTATTTGGAGGTGCAGTCAGTTGGATGAGTAACAAACAATCTGTAGTGGCACTATCAACTACAGAGGCAGAATACATGGCAGCCACTTATGTAAGAAATGAAGTAGTTTGGTTGCAGATATTGTGTTCAAGTATGGGGTTAGTATAGGGAGCTTTAAGGATAGACTATGACAGCCAAAGTGCAATTTTCTTGGCAAAGAACCCCGCATATCATTCAAAGACAAAACACAATTATGTTCAATATCACTTTGTGAGGAATATGATAGAAGACAAAAAGGTGTTGCTGGTAAAGCTGGACACTTTGAAGAATACTATAGATGCATTGACAAAAACTGTGAGCTCTGAGAAGTTCTCTTGGTGTAGAGAGACAATGGGCATTTCAGGGTTGAAAAAATGACTAAGCTCTCTTGTGGCCCCTTGTCGAAAGAAAACAACACGTGGGAGAATTTTGGGTTGTGTTATATTCTTTCCACGACTAGCCCACGTAGTTAACTGAGGGGTTAGAGGGGGGGCGAAGCCCCCCTTCGTCGCGTTGATTGTGTAGTAGGGAGGGGTCACAGGGGGTTTGAGGTGTACCCGTAACCCCACTTTATGGGGTTTGGGGCAGTGCCCCAGAAAATTTTGGTTTTGGACGCTACGTTAGGTTGGACGGACCCACCTATGGTTTTGTGCATGACTTTCGCACATGTTTCTGGACGCGATGGTTTTCGGTCCATGGTATTGGATGTGATGGTTTTTAGTCCATGGTATTGGATGTGATCATTTTCAGTCCATGATATTGGATGCTTCAACATGTATAAATATGTATTATAACATTAAAAGGAACAGAACGAAAAATCAAGCTGGTAATCCTGGTTTTGGGATCTAGGGGAACTCTCTGTGTATATGTGCTTTATGTGTTATACTCTTGCATTGTTTATTTTCTATGTTTTAGAATTCGTATGCAGGTAATTTCTGTATGGGGTTAAAACCCAGAGGATCTAGATCCTTGTTTCATATAGATATGGTGAGTGCATAGGTCAAGATGGATTTCCTACATGTTAGTGTATTCCTAGGAAAAAACATCGTTATGCTTTCGTAGCACATGGATCAATTGTTCCTTTTATTGTTCAGTTAACCCTTGATTGGTTTTCAAGATCTTTCCAAGGCTCATTTATATAACTTCAAGAGTTGGTTATGTCTCTTCAGTAGAATAGCGTTTGCGTTATACTAGTAATTCATTTGATGTGACAACAGAAGCCTGGACTTTGGGGTCCATGATGTGAATGGGATCTTGTGCATCAGATGAAGAGGACGAGTGTTGAAAAATAGAGTGCAATGGATACGAACACTATTTATGAACTATGGTAATTGCTTGTGAATATATATTATAGTTCTTTTATCTTCATCAAGCAATCACACTTCATAAATTCAACCAATAGCCATGAAAGGAAAGTATAGATCACAATGTTGAAAACTTAGGATATGTGAGATCATGTCTGTAAGAGAGAGATGTGAGTGATAAACACATGTATAAAATGAAAATTTCAAGTGTATTTTATACTTAAGATATCCAAGAGACATGTCTCTTTATAAATTAGATCATGTTTCTTTGTAAATTAAATTCTTGTATGTCTTCACATTTACATTTTTACTCATATTATTAAAGTGTTGAAGAAGACGTAAATAGTGGTGGGCAGTAACTCCTGGTAAGTATATTTATTTACATCTTGTTCCTTCTCTCGTCTTTTACGCAAATAATTTCTTAAATTATGTTGGGTAGTAACTTATGGTAAATATGTTATTTACTTGATTATGAGTTATTTTCAAAAATCTTAATTTTAGGTGGTTTTGTTGATTTTCGTTCTTTCAATTTTTTTCTTCTAATTGAAAATTTAATTTTCTTTCATGTTTTTACACAATATTATAAATACATCAAGGATTATCAAGACTAACCATAGCTACATTGTTCAACACTCTCTCTTAGCTAGGGAGGTATTCTTAATGACTATCCATATGTTTTTTGTACAAATCATCTTTTTAAAAAGAAAGGTAAATCTCATCTATAGCATATTTATCTAGGTCAATACCCTTGACCTACATCAGCATCATCATCAATATGTACCACAACCTAGGTTAGCTCTCCCAACCAATGGTACTTACGTAACTAGTCACCATGATCCGATGAGTGCATCACCTCATGGTACTCTGACTAGTTCAAGGTTGCATCCCCCATGCTCAAACCCTAGGGAAACGATGTTCCAAATCCAAATTCCTCTCTCTAGTCCATGATGTTTAAGAGGTACCCACTCTATGAGTGTTAAGGCCTCATATACCTTAGCTTTCATGAATGTATGTCCCTCATGCTATCTCACCAATAGTCTGGGTCACACTCCTGTTGTTACCAACAATCCAAGCCATGCCCCTCTAGTCCACCCATCAATAGTTTGGACCAAGCTCTTGTTATTACCAACAGTCTAAGCCATACCCATGTTTTCCACCCATCAAAAGTTTGTGCTAAGCTCCTGTTATTACCAATAGTCTTTTCCATACCCCTATTTTCCACCCATTAGCAATTTGGGTCAAGCTCCTATTGTTGCCAACAACTATGCCCTTGTTGATTTCACATCAATGGTCCCTCCCACTAATAGAGGAGTTCTCCACTAGTCCAATCTTGTCTCTCAGGTATACAAACTTTGTCTAATATAGAGCCTTTGTGAGAATGTCAACCATATGCTCATCAATGGAGATGTATTGAAGCTTTCCTACTCTCTTCTACACCATATCATGAATGTGGTGGCACTTGATACCAAATTTTTTCAACCTACCATGGAGCTTTGACTCTCACAAAATATCATAGATGATTCTAGCATCTAGGCGAACAATCTAAAGAGTAACTTTTGAAGCCATACTACCTCATAGCATGTCAAGAAAGCTACAATATACTATGCTTCTACAGTATTGAGTGCGATAGAGGCATGCTTCCTACTCATCCAAGATATCATAGTAGAACCCAAACTGAAACATACACTAGATGTACTCTTCATATCATCCACACTCCCTTCTTAGTTATAGTTTGTATATCCCTGTAACTATATCTCACCATTCGAAGCATATCTCAAACAATAGTCGACAATAACATGCAAATATCTCAATATATATTTTGTTGCAATCCAATGCTCATGTCTTGGTTCCATCTAGAACTCGCTCACATTAGAGAAATTTTGAGGTCTAAAATTGGCCTCCTAAGGAATATTATAAAATAATAGTGGAAATAATAAAATAAGATTAGATTATCTCATCAAGTTTTGGAGGGAAAAAAAAGCTACTTTTTCAAATTGTATTTTCAGCTTATCTCCCTACGATTTTACTCAAATTTCAAGTGAGAGCACTAACTGGATGCATAATTTAATTTTTCATCCTAGGAGTACCCATGTTGCATACTTTCGATAGACCCTACTATAGGAAAAATGTGAAATACCTTAAAAAAATAAAAATAGAAAAAATCATTGTTATATGTAATTCACATTTTTTTGTAGTAGGGTCCCTTAAAAGAATGCGACATGAGTACTCCTTGGATGAAAAATTAAATTCTACATCCAGCGAGTGCTCCCTCTCAAAATTTGAGTAAAATCATAGGAAGAAAAGTTGAAAATACGAGTTGAAAAAATAGTTTTGTTATTGTTTTATTTTTTTATTTTTACCTTTTTATTCCAAAAATGGTGAATCATCCCCCATGGTTGTCATAATCATATGGAATTTTATTGGTTCTTATAAAGTTGATTTTTTTTGTACATTTTTGTTTTGAGACCCACTTTTGACCTCCAAATTTCTCTAATGAGATGTTTACTGCAAAGAAAATATCTAGCCTAATATTTGGTACCAAATACATCAATAATCCAATCAACTTCAAGTACATGGATAGATCCACTTGTTCATACTTATAATCTCTCATCTTTCAAAAGTTTGTCATTGTAGGAGCTTCCATAGACTTGCACTTCATCATGCCAAACTTCTGAAGGATCTTGATGACATATTTTCCTTGTCTAAGAAGGATTTCACCAGGGTTCTACTAGACTTCCAGCCCCAAAGAGTAATGCATCAAGCCAAGATCCTTCATGGCAAATTCAGAGGCCAACTCCCTTTTAATCTTAGACATATTCTACTCTGATCATTTCGAGCTCCCTCTAAAGCTAACATAAGTTTTTTTATTTACACCTTCTTCAGTACAACATATGGCAATTGCTCCACATGAGTCCTTAAGGGCTTTCTTAAATTATGATACTTCTTCAAAGTCTTGATAACTAGAGAGAAAAAATGATCTCCCTCTTACTTGGAGAATCTTTTATTCTCTCACCTCTAGTCACTGACAAGCATATTTCAAATTTTCTTATTTTCATGCTCCCTCTTAAGATCAAGTCTTCAAGTCTTGATTCTGAGACAGATCCTTTTGTCATAATATTTTATTCGTTCTTCCACTCCTTCTCCCTTTTTAGCTAGATCCATTGGAAACTTTCAATACACACAGGCAATCCTAAGTAGGAGGCCATGGAAGAGAAAATTTTGAGAAGAATTTTAGCTCCCTCTTGATCTTGTCCTTCTTGCATCAACTTCATCCACAATGTCATCATGATGTCATATCTTCTTTGCATGAACTAATATTTCTATCTTCAGAGGATATGACCAATTTAATATGTTGTTGCTTGCTAGGGTTTACAAACCCTAGATTTTTAATTTCATAATCAAATGCTAGAATCTTAGAGTTGACATGCCCTTTCACGTATCCAATATTGTCAACAATCAATCAAGAGAGTCCAATTATGATCTTCTTTCTCTAGATCATTGAAGCAATATTATTTTTTTCATAAGAGCTTTGCCTTCATTTTGATGTAAAAAGAATAACTTCATCATTCTTAAACAATAGATAGAAGATATCTTTCCTAACATCAATATTTTCTCTGCAATAAAACCTTCCATGCTTGTAGTCATTTATGTCCTTGACTTGCATTGTGCATGGCTTACAAATGAATTTATCAAGAAGGCCTTAGAAATTCTATGTTTGAAACTTGATACTAATGTCTTCAAAAGGTTGAAAGCATCCAAAATTGACTATTCATTTTCCAAAATTGGTCAAAAATTGAGCAAGATATTCTTAATTTAATTTTTCCTTAGGAAACCCTGCTAAATCTAGAGAGACTCCAGTTAAATCTGCAAGTTTGATAGCAGTTCCAGATTTGGTGGCTCCGCCATAAATGTTGCCAACTTAAACAATGTTTTAAATAAATTTAACCATGATTAATTAACTATTAAGCGAGATTAGGGAAATGCTTAGCATTGGCCTTAGCTCCCAATTCTGGCACATGGTCACATAGGGAGGGCGCTGGCCCGCAAAGCTGGCTCCCTCCGCCCCTCGCTGTGGAATCCACTATAAGCTTAAATATATTTTGGTGGCCATGGTTTTAAAAAATTCCATGATTTATTAGCAATGCATGCAGTTTGGGAAGAGAAAGTCATTGGTTCAAATGTCTTCCCTCGCACATTTTGTAATACAATCCACATTCCGCCGCCTATCCTTCACACATTTTGTAATACCATATATATATATTATATATGCGGATTTTGATTATATCAAATAACATTTAAATATAGGCCATTCAAATAGTTTAAAATGCGGATTTTGGATTTGTAATGTTTGTGTTTGTATATATATAAATTTATAAATTTTAGTTTTCTTTATATCACTCACTTTTTCTGTTACTGTTATCACGCGTGGACATTAATCAGTTTTGATACCAAGGGCTCATTAATATTAATTTCAAAACAAAAATATTCTCCCCTTGTGCATTGACATTAATCTATTTTACTAGCTTGTTAATGTGCAACTGTTGTATTCAGAAGTGAGTACATTTGATGGGAATATCCAACGATGTTTTAGTGCCTGCTATGACTTCCATCGCCCAGATTTTTCATCCATATAATTCAAACCCGCAGCGGGGAATTTCAATATGCATATTTCGCAACTTCCATTGATTATGATGCGTGGACATTAATCACTTTTGATAGCAACTAATTAATATTAATTGCATGTGCGCAGAAGATGCCTTTCCATCTCCCAGATTTTTCCTCCGTATAATTCAAACCCACAGCCGCGAATTTCAATATGCATATTTCGTTCCATTGATTTTTGGTGAAGAAATATGGTTTGACTTGGCAACGGGCATTGCCGTGCTCTGGCATTGTATTGACTGCAACCGCGTCTCACACGGTGCCTTCATTCCCTATCTACATAAACACACCAATAGCAGCAGCATGTTACCTGTTCACAGAAGATGAAGCGCAGAGTGATAATCAAACCATTATTAACAATGGTTCCCTTGGCATACGCCTTGCTCTTTCTGCTGCTTTCTCCAACCATTGCCCCCCATGGGCTCTCCAACGACAGTAAATATCTCAATCTCAATTAAATTACCAAGAAATGACTGCTATTTAACCTTTTATTAATTTTCTATTCTCTTGTGAACTTTGTGGTGGCAGGAAACGATCTCCAAATTAGTATGGACCAGACGGATCCGCGGCGTTTGCAGGGCAGAAATATGAGAGATTTAGGGCATATGACAAAGAATTATGTGTTCAAGGATAGATCTGTGAAAACAAGAGGGAGGAGACCACCGCTGAGCCCTCCTGTGCCAGTAGGAGGTCCCGGCCACCATTGGTTTCCTCCTATCCGTCGGCCTCCGCCACCTGTGCGCTAAGTTTTTTGAGCTTATCTTGATTGCTGATTAATTAGATGGACATGATCAAATATATTAAGCAATCAGACAGATATGGGCGCGAATTATTTGATCGCTTAAATGCTCTATTAAATTAGTTTTCTATGTTCTATTAAATTAGTTTTTTTGAGCTTATCTTGATTGCTGATTAATTAGATGGAGATGATCAAATATATTCAGTAATCAGACAGATATGGGCGCGAATTATTTGATAGCTTAGATGTTTTATTAAATTAGTTTTCTATGTTCTATTAAATTAGTTTTCTAATTAAATTGAAGCTTCTGTGATCTATAATAGTTAAAAGAATAGCTTCCACGTAAATCACATGTAGACAGACATTTGTCGACGCGTTTCGAACTGACAAATGTCTGTCTACATATGATATAATGTAAAGCTATTCTTTCAAAAATTAGTTTTTTTTCTAATTTATAGATTTATCTTTTTATGTTAAAGTTTACTTTTGAATTCCAAAATGAACCATGGAAAGCGTTGCATGCAGCTGATTTTTGTGTAATTGATAGTTATCTTTTTATCTGGTTTCAAATTTTATAGAATACATTTTTAACCAGTTTTGTTTTATGTTATTTGTATAAATATTACGTAATTTAAATATTCTGAAGTTATTTTAAGAAATATTTTTTATATATTATATAAAATTATACTGATACATTTATGTTTATATTTTGGTAAGGATTAATAAGTATTTTTGATGGTCAATAATGGAATAACTATTATATGTTATTGAATGTATAGTACAATTCTGATGTAATATAGTTTGTTTTTTCTGTTTTTTTATTATATAATGTATTATACTAATCTGGTATTAGTTAGATTTTATTATTATTATTGTTATGATTATTTAGTTTATTGTACCAATTTATTACTAGCAACATTTATTTGTTATTCTAAAGATTTTATTATTATTATTGTTATGATTATTTAGTTTATTGTACCAATTTATTACTAGCAACATCTATTTGTTATTCTAAAGAATTAATGTAGATAATCTAGTTATAAACAAAATGTCATAGCACAACAGGAAATCCAAACCAAATAGAAAAGACAACAATCTGTCTTCACCAAAGGACCTACACTAAGCTAATATAATCTATCTTTTAGAATGTTAAATACCATTTAACATTGACCGATAGAATATCAAATTACATTTAACACACCTTGTTCAAATAAACCAAATTCTATTTTCATATCTTAGAAGACAATTTTATTTCAAATTTTAATTTAATAAAAATTCAAGTGCCATTATATTTAAAGTTTTAATTTAATACAAATTTATTTATTGAATTTTATTAGTTGTAGATTTGAAAATATTTTAGAATAAAATAAAAATCAAACATTCCCTGGCAAGTGTAGCTACAATTTAAGTCGTGCTCCCAACGAGAATTGAAAACAACCAACCCCTCCACTTAGACTTAGTCATGCTTCCATTCTAGGGAAAATCTGTCCCAGGCTGTAGTAGTAGTAAAATCTGTCCCAGGCAGTAGTAGTAAGTTGTTAATATTATATAACCAGCAAAGCCATATAGATTTTTAAAAATAATAATAATAATCATAATAATGTATCTCTAGATTAAATATTAATATGCAAAGTTGTTATTTAGTACTTCTATTTTATGTAAATATTAATATACAGTGTTGTTATTTAGTACTTGTATTTTATGTAAAACGTAATTGATAGTTAGATTAAAATAAAAACAATAGATAAATGTTAATAATATGAAATTTTGAGTGATTTAATTTTTTTGGGGAGTTTAATAAATTTAAAGTTAATAATGTAAAATTTTGATGAATTTAATTTCTTTGAGCGTTTAATAAATTTAAAGTTAAGATGGATTTAGGATGTTTTTATTTATTAAATCTTGCTTTTCATAAAATAAACATAATTGTATTATATAAAATATTTGTCACTATGTTGTTGGCATGTGGTGACTTAGAATTAAAGTGGCTAAAAATTTAGAGATTTGTGCAGTAAATTTTGGTAATATGCCTAATTTTATATTTCACATTTCAACTTTTTTATAAATTTACAAATTTTTTAATAATTATTATAATTTGGTTTTTAATTATTAAAGTGATACTAATAAAATGATTATTAATTGTATTACTTAAGTTTATTTGAATAGTGTGTCGCTTAATATAAGAGAGATGTATAATTATTTTTGTGGTTAATATGAAGTTTACAACTCACATTTTAAGAATCAATTTAGATCCATGTTAAAAAAAGATCAAAATTTGAGGAAATGTTTGTACATATAATGACTAAATCTCTCACAATGCATGGTAGTTAATATATTTAAGTGAAGTGTTGCTTAGTATGAGGCATATGCGTAATTTCTTTTGTAATAAACATTGAGTTAATAAGTGACATATTAATAACCAACATAGATCCATGTTTAATCTAGAATCAAAATTTGGAAATAAGTTTATACCTCTATGAATTTGATTTTTTTTTGTGCATGAGAGGCTTAAAATAAATTGATAGTTAAAACATTTTTTTTCGTAAGCTTGGTATATCCTTCCATTTTCATTAATATATAAGCAAGTTACAACCACATAAAACTGGTTAGGTGGCCTCAACTTACCCAACGGGAAACCAAGTCTTTTGGCTACTTAATCCCATGATAGGCTATCGAGTAGCAACAAGTGATAAGTCTTTATACCCATGCTATATAAGTTTGTATCTCATTTCCTTGTCCATACTCTATTTTCCTATAAACATATACAACTTCAAACTGAAAATCAAAAGCTATCCGCATATGTACTAGTCAAAAATTAAAAACCAACTATCATCATTTTCATCTTGCTCAGTAGAAGCGGATTCGACCGGAGTCAAGTCCTTAACATTGGAACCAGGCAGCATTGTCTGTGAGAAAAGACATGGGAAGTAATTCTCGATGCGGTTGTGGTGTCCATCCTGTTTTTGCATTTAGAATTGTAGTTTATGGAAGTCCTGCTTGTAATTGGGGAAGTCCCGCACTAATGTCGCCATGCTCATTGAAATATGCTCCAGGGCCTTACCCAGGAGGCTTTTCATGATCCAATACAGGTACAAGGTCTATTTGAACTGGGTCACCCACCCGTGAACATGCCCAGGTTCTAACACCATTGCTCACTAGTCCTCCATCTCTATATCTGTTGCACTTGCCTGAAGGTTCAGGTCCACTTCCATTTCTTGATTAGTCTCCTAATTTCTTCATTGGTCTCTTCGTAGTATGCATTGGTCGTTTCATTAATGAGGTTGGTGACTAGATTATGACCTCTTCTTTCGCCCGAGGAACTAGGTTGTTCCTCCTTCTCGATCGTTCGAGACCTCCTACCACGACCCCTTGCCTTCACTGGCCTTGCCATCACATTTGGTCCTAGTGCTTAGTGAGAAAATGGGTGTTGCCAGATCCCTATGCATGTGGGGGTTTGAGCCTAGAAGCCCTTTGCTCCTAGGTGAGCCTACCTCCCCGCGTACCTGCCATGGGAGAAAGAAACAATAATTTCCTTAATATTAAACTTTGGCTCTCCACCACCTGTAATACCTGCATCCAATCAAAGTCTTCCAACCCACCTAGGAATTCATTTTCTTTACCCCCAGGCCTATTTGCATAACAACCAGAAATAAAATTAAGAGCCCACCATAGCGAGCTCCAACAACATTATAATAATTCCCAAACCCAGGGTAGTGTAGCACCTCAATTGCGACCACATGGAAGCTTTTACACTGGCCATGGGTGTGAAGCCAAGAAAGCCACTCAGCCAAGATGTTAATATGCCAGTACCACTAGTTATGAAGGGATGTAGGCTTCCTTTCAACCCCATAAAAAACAATAAAGCAGACCCTATATGTAGAGTTGAAGGCGGCCTAACCCCAGACCCCAAGGTCTTCGACCAAGCTAAACAACAACATTCCCCGGGGCTGACACCACTATCCTATATCCCAAATAACCTCATTCAAGAGAGGATAATTCCATATCAAACCGACACAAAGGCTATACCCGTTAGGATAACATATTGCTGCCAGACTACCAATACCAGAGGCTTCCACCATCCCAATTTACTCCTACCCGCAAACAATTCAACCCCATATAAAACCCAACCCCAAATCCAGACACTTGGATGCATGCAGGAGGGGCAGAAGAAACAATTTACATACCAGGTTACCCTCGTCTGTAGTTGAAGGGTCCACCGTCTCTTCTGGAGCCATTGCGCTTCTATGTCCGCAGATTCCCTCATCCACACTACAATCTCTTGGGCGTTGAAACAACCTACAAACCTTGTGAAAAACTTGCTACCAAACGCTAACCTTAACATACTAGCTTCGCCACCTTCCACAACGGTATTATCCTTATGCATGCAGGGAGCCACCACACACATCGCCTCGAGTATGTGCGGGGTGGTAGGTGTATACCCCGATGTAATTTGCATTAATTTGGACTTGATGGGGTTTCCCTTTGGCTCGAACCCTGATCTGGGGATAGTTAAAACATTTTAATAATGATGAGTAACATTTTGAATATTTAACATGGATTTAACACATGGCATGTGCATGAGAGAGAATGAGAAAGAACCGGTGATTGTTCCCATTTAAAAAAATATAATATATTTAGTGAATAATAAATATTTCTTGCCATGAATTTAAACTTTAAATAACTTCTTTAGAAACATTTCTCATAATAATAAAATAAAAAAAGTTTATTTTCCTATATAGGATAAAATCATGATTAAAATAGATTTATAATAAACTATATCCTCTTCTCTTCTAAGCAAGTTATTATTTTAAGCCTAGCATGTGTGGAGAGGTTTAAAAATGGTAATAAATAATTAAACTGAGCATATTTAAATATGTAACCAGACATGAACACTTCTACAAACTGTAAAATTCCAAAATCAACTAAAAACTGATATTTATATTTCTTTCACATTCAGAAGGGAATATGGTGGATTACAACCAAGTGAAAACCTATATGCGTGATGTGGCTTAAAGTTATTGATACCATATTTAAAAAATTGAAATGGTCATATTTACCATGTTTATAAATGTGTAATCAGACATGAACACTTCTACGAACTGTAAAATTCCAAAGTCAACTAAAAATTAGATATTTATATCTTTCACATTCAGAAGGGAATACTGTGGATTACAACCACGTGAAAACCTATATGGTTGATGGGGCTTAAAGTTATTCATACCATGTTTATAAATTTCAAATTTTCAGAAACCGGATAAATATTTAGCCATCATTAAAGAAATCCACGATAAAAAAATAAATTGCTTATAATATATAGAAAAATAAAGTATCACTGTCGCATTAAAGTATCAAAATCTAATATTTAAATTTTGAATTTATCATTTTAAAGGTGTCAACTTATATGGGTGATGAGGCTTAAAGTTATTCCTACCATGTTTATAAATTTGAAATTTTCACAAATCGGATAAATATTTAGCCATCATTCAAAAAATCCACTCAAAAAAAAATGGTTTATAATATAGAAAAATAAAGTATTATTATCTTATTAAAGTATCAAAATCTAATATTTAAATTTTGAATTTATTATTTTGAAGGCGTTTAGGAGAAGTGACACCATGACCTTCCATTAGGGAGATGCTCTAGCAACAAGAGAATTGACACCATGACCTCCCATTAGGGAGGTGCTCTAGCAACAAGCGTACAAACGATTGATCTATACTAATCTCATATGCACAAAAAATTATAATCATATTCATATGACATTTTTATAATTAATTAATTTAATTAAAAATGCAAAAACATCATAATTACTTTTCTCAACCTTTGATCTATGATGACTACTAAGAATATTCTAAAATATTATGTGGAGGTTAAATTTTTACCATCCACTTATATACATACATAAATAATTTGTTTACTATTTTGATGATGATGGTATCTTGAACACTTACAAGTTCCACTAACAAACATAGAAATGAAAAATATTTCTACTTACTTTTTATAGATAATTTATTCAAATCCAAAAATGTCTTACACAATATTAGTGAGAGCAAATTGTAATTAAGTAAATCATTCTTCCATCCAATAATGGGTTGGCCCTACCAAAATTTAACTTAAATCCTAAGAAAATAAAACTTTAGTTATATATATATATATATTTATAATATTAATGGGGATGTGTTTTGATTTTATTTTTAATTAATTATTTTTTGTTGAAATATGATTCAAAGAGTATATTGTTAGTTAAAAATGGTATAGTAAAATTGAACCTTATAATTGTTTGAAGTGGTGAAATTCTCAGCAATAGTTGCCACAACCAATTAAACTAATCTATGAATTAAGCTTAAAACATTTTGAATATTTAAGTCGATAGGCTTTTTATTATGAGATTCTTCCTCACAACACTATAGTAGATTCGTCGACCTAGAAATAATATACCAATTCGATGGTGTGATGTTCGCGGGTATTTTGCATGGTCTCCGTTGGAAAAGTGGAAGTGGGTAGTGGGTTACACTTCGAGATTTGGGCTCTACTTTGTTGATTACAACAACAATATCACCACATATCCCAAGTCTTCTATCCATTGGTTCAAATGTTTTCTGCATTGGACCCACCTACCACATCATTTCCTTCGTTCCCTTATATTAGAGAATACCCATATTAAGGTTTTTTTTTTGTCACCTCTTAAAATTTGCGACACAACACTCTCCCTCCGACTTTTGATATGTACCAATCTCCAATATGTCGGACTCGATATAATTAAAGATTTGGTTTAAATGTGATATCACATATAATCCATTCATTCTTTTTCTATGGTACTAGGGACATAAAAGGGTGATTCTCAATGGTGTGCTTCAACTCCTCCATTCTCTATTACTTGAATCACCTCCGCCCACCGCCACGGCCCCTAAGCCTCCCAATTTTGTTGTGTAGAAAACATGCCCTCTGCATTTGGATGCCCTCAACTTGATGTTGTTCCATAGATCTTAAGCAACAACATGAGGGGTGATTTCGGTTGTCATTTTTCAGCCTCGCGGAGAAAGTATTTTTGATGTGAAAGCTTCAATATTTAGGCAATTTCTATGGAGAAATCTCATTTTGGTTTCATATCTGCTATTTTTAGCGAAGTCCACACAAAGAACAATGGTTTTCTTAATCGTGGGAGTTCAACAAAGCCAAGTTTGACTTTTATCTCTCTCGTCTTGATACTTAGACAATTCATCCCAAGTCTTTTTTCCATTGGTTCGAATGTTTTCTACATTGGACCCACCTACCACACCATTTCCTCTGTTCCCTTATATCGGAGAATACCCATACCGGAGTTTTTGTTGTGTCACCTCCTAAAATTTGTGATATGACAGATATCTAATTTTTTGATACCATATAAGCTTCGATCTCTTATTAGCGATAAAGCACTCTCCCTTTGACTTCTGATATGTACCAATCTCTGATATATCTGACCCAATATAGTTAAAGAATTGGTTTAATTGTGACATAAAATCCGCTCATAGATTGGAATCCAATGTTCCAATATCATATAAGTTATGATCTCTGATTAGCAATAAAACACTCTCCCTTCGACGTCTAATATGTACCAATATTCAATATGTCAGACCCGATATAATTAAAGATTTTGTTTAATTGTGATATCACATTTGCTTGTAGATTAGAACTTTTGGAATGGCACACGTCTAAAATATTCAATATAGTCTCGAACCCGATTGGTTTTATTACGATGATTTAATGCAAAATCGTGTCTGTTCTATATCATATTTCCACAATATCGTAATTTTGCCTATCTTGCAACTGTTTCAAAACCTCCCATACCCAAATCCTTCAATATTCATTCGCATTGACCAGTCACTATTCTCAGGCTATTTCTTATGTTTTTTTCGTTACGATTGGTTAAGATTCGATTTCTTTCAAATAAAATATTGATTTCTCTATTTTATTTGGATTGCAAGATAATCCCAGGGTTGATTATGCATGGACTTCTGATTTTAATCAGATAGTTGAACCGCTACAGAGCTAAAGACTCTTAAATCTTAAATGATTAGGATTAATTAAGAAATAGCCCCCGATACCAATCTCGGGTTATGGCAATGTGGCAATGACTCTTTAATAAACAAATAGTGGAACTTTATTTTATCAGAGTTTTTGTTATGAGTCACATTATGAAACTTGCGATCAACCAAATTTCTAAGTTTTCATTGTGTCACCTCTTAAAATTTTCGATATGGCAGATATCTGATGTTTCAATATCATATAAGCTCCAATCTCTGATTAGTGACACAACACTCTCCCTCCGACTTCAATATGTACCAATCTTTGATTTGTCAAACTTGATATAATTAAAGATTTGGTTTAATTGTGATATCGCATCCGCTCGTAGATCAGAAACTTTGGAATGACGCACATCTAAAATATCTGATATAGTTCCAGACCTTATTGGTTTTATTACAATGATTTAATGCAAAACCGTGTCCACTCTATATCATATTTCCACAATATCATAATTTTGGCTATTTAAGACCACTTCAAAACCTCTGTTTGTTAGCATATTCCGACACATAGGAAATAATTAAGTATAACTTGGTCTAGTGTATAGTTAGGTAAAGTGTGTTTCTTTAGTATGTATTTTTTGTAACTTACAATCCCACAATCACGATATGTTCTAGACATGAAGTGATCTGACGGTTCATTCTCTCTACAGTATTTACCGACACTTGATCTGTGGCTTAACACTCAATTGGTCCATGATCTCTATTTAAAGAGCATGGGGGATCATTTGTCTGGTGACCATTCATGAGAGAAGCTTATGTAATTTTTCTTTCTTTCACATTAATAAATTGCCTGAAGTGGCCGCGTTGGCTTAAGACGTGGATTGTTTCCCTCTTTGAGGTTTTAACCACGTCAAGAATACTAGTATACTAATTGTGATATTTTTGTGAATAGTGTACTTTGGTGTTCTATATAAGGAACTTACCCTGTAAATTCCTACATGGTATCAGAGCTATTTGAGGGTTGCATCCATTGGTAATCCACATTTGAAGTCGATACAACTGCATCTGACTGTCGTTTCATAGATCTAATGTTTTTGACTGCTTTCAGGCCAAGAGGGATGCTCTGTTGTGTTAGGAGAATCTGTTCCGGTAAGGAACCCCTTTCGTTTCACACAAAAAGGTTTCTGGTAGCCCTAGCTATGTCATTTTTAAGATCTAGAGGTATCTAGTCTTTATTTGTATTTATAGTTATTTATCTCTCTGTTTATTTTGGTTTATAGTCATTATTTTTTTTTATTACCCGATCTATACCTTTCATTTCTACGTATGCTCTTTTCCCTGTGACTCTGTGCGATCTAGGCAAACCAGGAACAGAAAGAAATTATTTTTCTCATGCGTATGCTTTTTTCCACTGCGCCTTAATGTGATCTCAGAAAATCAGAAACATTGAGGAAAATATATAGTTTTCGGTCAAATCTAACTTAAAGCCATAAGGTTTGGATACTTTTGCTTGTTTTTTTTGGTTTGTGTGGTTGTTTTTTCTTGTAGGAAAAAAGGCATTTTTGAAGGAAGCATGCACCCCAAAGCATTAATGAGAAAAAAAAATAGAAACCCCTTCCTCCTTTCTAAAAATTACTAACCTTTTCAACTAGCTCACTTTGTCTAAAGTTACTTTATGAGAATAGAGGTCTCAGGTTCAAGTCCTTCTTTTTGTTGAGTTACTTTTTCAAAAAACACAGGTAACTTATGTCTTAAAGTTACTTTAAGTAAAATTATTTTCACTCATTATAAAAAGTGAGTCACTTATAAGTCACTTTATCTTTTATTTAAGTTACAATTTAGTGGATAGTTCATAAAGTACAATTGTAAAAGTGACTTTCATTTATTTATAAAATTGGGTCACATAAAGTAAATTTTTTTTTAAAGTGAGCTAATTAGATTAAGTTTGAAAATGGGGGGAATTATTTTTAAATATAACATTATCATCCACTTCCTAACATCCCGTAGTTCATTGGCATCTTCGACAACTTTTCTTCAAAAATCCATAACTTCTTCATTTGAAAGTCGTTTTTAGAGCCGTTTTTCTTGAATCATCCTAATTTTTCAAGATTTTTCCATTTGAACGCTTAATTTCAGCATATACAACTTTAGTTTCTTTTAAAATGGAAATTTCGTGCTTAGTTATTCTTGATAGCACCAACTACTTCCAATTGTTATCCTACATCATGGATTTACTCAGAAGTAAAGGTATTTATAGATTAGCCTCAGACCAAGAGTCTAAACCTAAAGATGAAAATAAGAAAACCAAATGGGAAAATAAGCAAGATCAAGATTGTGGGTTTATAGTAATGTCTATTTCTTCAGACCTTAGATTCCATATTGCCTAAATTGATACCCTCGATGAAGCAATGGAATAAATAAATAATTTTTTTGGAATTAAAAATGAAATTAGATCACATCAACTCGAAAATGTGTTGCTTACATTGGACCCCAATAATTTTTCTTCCATTGAATATCTTTTGTCCAAGTTCAAGACCCTTAGACTTCTCTTGGAAGGTGTTAAGGTTAAGAAAGAAGATGGTAACCTTATCTATTCCATTCTTACTAAGTTACAACCAACCTATTTTGTGTTTGTTTCCACCTTCCATTCTGCTAGAGAAGCCTTTATTTCTCAAGACCAAGACTACAAGTCCCCCTCCTTTGTTGCCTTTTGTGATTCTTTAATAAGAGAGAAAGAAAGACTCTTACATCCAGGTCTTCTTAATACTGGAAACTCTTTTAAGAAAGCCTTAGCAGCTCAACAACAACCTAGTTCAAAGAATCCTAAGAAGCAACATCCTAAAAAGAATGGTCCTCAAACAATCAAGGGTCCTAAGAAATTTCAGCCTCACAATGAAAAATCAACTGAACAAAATGATAAGGAAACTAAAAACAAAGGTAAGAATATTGATAAACATTGAAAATTTTGTAATTGTGATGGCCACTTAGAATCCAAATGCTTTGATGAAAGCTCAACCGCTTTACTCAGCAAAGCTGCATCTTTACATAATTAGTACGTGGACCCGTGGGTTGTGGTCCCACGTATACATTGGAAGCATTTTAATAGGTGACCTTCACATTAAACCCAGAAACAAACAAACAATGAAATCTACAAAGAAACATGACTAACAAATGTCAATCCCACTTTGAACACATAAGACTGGAACCCAAACAAACATAACCCGCGTTGATAACATATCAGGTCCACCCAAAATTTTAACCTACGCGCACTTTCCCGCCTGATTACCATCTGATAACCCATTCAACGGACGGTCTGGATAGCCAAATCTCAACGAGGTTTTAACCTTGTTGTATAAACCCTCTTCGTGTACATTTTGTAAATTAATCTCCATGCTTGTCCCGATGTGATATGCGTCCGATCACTCTGAAACGGATGGTTCGATCACCTCCTGAACTTAAACTCGGTTTAATGATTTCTCGAGTTCGATTTTAGGATTAAACTTTGGCACTAGTTACCACACAATGACTGTTAGATATATGGATATGTTGATTGGACAATCCAGATCTATTCCCGGGTTTCTCCACAAATTTTGTTAGGGTTCTTTCTTTCGCCAATATTATCCATCGATCTAGATGATCCGACGATTTCCGCTGGCCTACTCCATTGACTCTAGTTTCGATTGAAACTCTTCTCCTCCATTGATCTTCTCAAATCCAATGATTATCGAATAGTCGCTGATTGATGGAATTCCCGATATAACACGTTTTTATCTTTGCCATTCTTTAAAGGCGAAGTTCATGAGAACTTCGTCCTTTATACTCGCACATGCATATTATTAACTTACAGTAAAGGACTATAAGTAAACATACACAGACATGCAAAATACACATAACACATATATTTCTATTATATACAAAATCGATTACAGTCTAAGGCATCTCAGCCTTAGTCACAAATTTTCCCGCGATTACATTGTATCCAAACTCCTCCATCACAACAAGTAGTTACACAATTTATAGAAATAACTACACAATCATGGATCATTCTAGATCCATGGTCTTCTCCTAAAATTGTTCAATCAAACCCGTAAAATTCTCTATACGCATACATGGCAGATAATTACATTTAATTAAGACTTCTAGAGACTTACCAATTCCATCAATTTTGTCATGTTTTAACAAAATTTGCCTGGTTTACAATGGTTGTCCACATTTTCCCCTTTCATAACTTTGGATTTAAATTTTGATTAAGGTGCTCGGATGCTCATGCATCATGCTTTAAGAAGATGGAAGCCTTGGAAGAAAAAATGAAGAATCATAACATCCATTTGGAACACTCTTCAACTTCAAATTCATGTTCAGGAATAACACTTTTTGCATATGGTTGTCAAGCATCTCGGTCTGGTTATCCATTAAATTTATCTTCTTCTTCTCATTATCATGAGTGGCTCATTAATTCTGGAGATTCTTATCACATGGCTAAAATCAAAGCCATATTTTCTTCTTTAAATTATTGTAACACCA
This sequence comes from Pinus taeda, assembly GCA_000404065.3. Lineage (NCBI taxonomy): Eukaryota > Viridiplantae > Streptophyta > Pinopsida > Pinales > Pinaceae > Pinus > Pinus taeda. Next base: position 73,903 of record APFE030813374.1, on the reverse strand, counting down.
AAAATATATATGTTGGTGATGATAGATCTCTTAGTGTTGTAGGGACTGGAACTATTCATCTAGACAATGGCCAATTTAATGATGTATTATGTGTTCCTACCTTATCCTGCAACCTTTTATCTGTATATCAGATAACTCATTCAAGTGAAGGTAAAACTGTTGAATTTTCACCTCATGATGTTCTAATTAAGGACCTAACAAATCCTAGATATATTTTAGCCACTGGCATTGTTGATGATTCTACAAGGTTGTATAAGTTTAACAACTTTGGGTCATCAAATCTTCCCTCGATATTTGTTTCTCATAATGATGAAGTGAGAAAACTTTGGCATGAGTGATTTGGTCACTTAAACTATCGCTCCCTTCAAAATCTGTGTAAAGAAAATATGGTGACAAGTCTTCCTATGGTATTTTGCAAAGATGATGTTTGTTCCAGATGTGTACTCAGAAAACATCATCAGGATAGTTTTGAAAAACGTACCTCTTGGCATGCCTCAATCCCTTTACAGCTTGTGCATAGTGATTTATGTGGTCCATTTCCACTTGTTTCATTCTCTGGCTACGATTATTTCTTAACTTTCATTGATGATTTCTCGAGACACACTTGGGTATACCTCTTAAAACTCAAGAGTGAATTCTTTAACATGTTCTTGTCCTTTAAGGCTTTTGTTGAGAAACAATATGGACATCAGATTCTTAAGCTAAGATCTGATAATGGTGAAGAATATGTTAACACCAAATTCATCAACTTTTGCGCTGAGCATGGAATTCAATTGCAACACATTTTTCTATATACTCCACAGCAAAATGGTGTACATGAAAGGAAGAATCACACCTTAAAGGGAATGGCTAATTGTATGCTTCAATCTAAAGGGCTTAGTCTTAATGTTTGGGTAGAAGCAATTAACTGTGCAAATTATATAGTAAATCACACTCCTACTAAGGTTTTAAATAATATCACTCTAGAAGAAGCATGTAGCTCAATTAAACCAAATGTAAGTCATTCTCGTGTTTTTGGAGGTGAAGAATGAGCCCATATTCCAGATGAGAAACATAAAGCCTTAGAACCTAAGAGTGAAAAATGTATTTTTGTTGGATATTCTGAAGATGTCAAAGGATATAGACTTCTTTAACCTAAATACAAAAATGTTATAATTAGAAAAGATGTAAAGTTTGATGAAAATATATTGGCCTACGAGCCTAGTTCGGCGGATGTGCCACCTCTCTCTATCCCTTATACTTTTGAAAATATTCCTTCTTCAGATGATGACAACGAGGATGAAAATTCTGCCCCACCTTCTCGGGATCCTCCTTCAGCTCCTTAGCTTCCAAAATGGGTCTGTACTACTCGAGATGAAGCAGGTCCTCTTGCAGGTGATCCTATAGATTAACGTCATACATGTTCTTAGTTTGATAGAGCCTCTTCTTTATTGGTTCAAGCTTCAACAAATTATGATCCTAACACCTTTGCAAAAGCTTTAGGCCATCTATATTGGGACAAATCTATAAATGAAGGATATCGTTCATTATTGGAAAATGATACATGGAACCTTGTTCCTCTTCGAAAGGGACGAAAACTTGTTAGATGCAAATCGGTTTATAGAACCAAGTTTGGAACAGATGGAAAAGTTGATAAACATAAAGATTGTCATGTTACTAAGGGTTTTTAACAAGTTGAAGGCATTGACTATATTTAAACCTTCTCCCCTATTACCAAAATGAACTCTATCCACCTTGTTCTTTCCCTTGTTGCCTCTTTCAAATGGGAAGTCCATTAGATGGATGTTAAATCTACCTTCTTGCATGGGGACTTGCATGAAGAAATCTATATGGAACAATCTCCTAGCTTTATAAAAACAGAGTCTAGCCTTGTATGTTGGCTTAAGAAATCCCTTTATGGTCTCAAGTAAAGCCCTCGGGCTTGGTAAGTAAAAATGGATAGCTTTCTTTTAGATATTGGCTTTTATAGGTGTCATTCTGAAAATACTGTCTACATCAAGAAAGTGGGTAAGTCTCTTATCATTCTTGTTCTCTATGTTGATGATCTTATCCTTACTGGCAGTGATCCCAACCTCATAAAAAATGTGAAGTCTAGCCTTAAAAATCAGTTTGAAATGACAGACTTAGGACACTTGCATTATTTTCTTAGTCTTCAAGTCTTGCAATCTAAAGAAGGTATTTCCCTTTCCCAATCCAAGTATTCCAGTGATCGTCTACGCCACTTTCATATGGAATACTGTAAGCCAACCCCTTCTCCCTTTTAGTTTGGAGCCAATCATTCAGTCACTTGTACTTCCACTGAAGTTGATGCTACCTTATACCATCAGCTTGTTGGAAAACTTTTGTATCTGACCCATACTCATCCTGACCTTTCCTTTGTTGTTGGCCTTGTTTCTTGGTTTATGCAAAACCCATATGAAATTCATTGAAAATCAACTAAAATAATAATTCGTTATGTTTGAGGTACAGTTCAGTTTGGGATTCATTACAGTGCAAAAGCATCTCCTCTATTGGTTGGTTTCACTGATTCTAATTGGGTTGGTGACCTTAATGATCAGAAGTCTACTATAGGTACTGTAGGATATGTATTCACTCTTGGTTCTAGACCTATTACATGGGATTGCAAGAAACAAAGTGCCATTTTTCTTTCTTCAGTAGAAGAAGAGTATTGTGGCGTAGTTGAAGCTAGTAAGGAAGCTATGTGGCTTCGTCACATCCTGTCAGATTTTTGTTTTCAGTAGCGGCATCAAACTACACGTTGGTGTGATAATGAAAGTGCCATTCAACTATTCAAAGATATAGTCCAACATTAGCACAGCGAACACATTAAACTACACATGCACTTCATCAAAAAGCTCATTCATGGCGATGTTCTTGAAGTGCAATATTGTTCAACTGATGATCAAGTTACAGACATCTTTACAAAGGCTCTCACAGGTGAATTTTACTAAACTTCGATTTATGGTTGGAGTTTAGGAAGTTGTCACTAAGGGGGCATATGCTCTAATGTCTCCTTCCTTCTCATATTGTTTCATCATCGTACATCCTTCAATCCTATCCCAAGTTGTTCTTGAGAGGGGATGTTAGGATATTCCAACACATAGGAAATAATTAAGTATAACTTGATCAAGTGTATAGTTAGCTATATTGTGTCTCTTTAGTATGTAATTTTTGTAAATTACAATCTGACGGTCACGATATGGTCTAGAGATGAAGTGATTCGACAGTTCATTCTCTCCTCAGTATTACCGACTCTTGATCTGTGGCTTAATGCCCGTTTGGTCATGATATCTATTTAAAGAGCATGGAGGGTCATTTGTCTGGTGACCATTCATGAGAGAAGCTTATGTAAATTTTCTTTATAATAAATTGCCTGAATTGGTCGTGTTGGCTCAGGCCAGGACTATTTCCCTCTTTGAGGGTTTTCACCATGTCAAGAATATTTGTGTATTGATCCGTGATCTATTTGTGAGTAGTGTCCTTTGGTGTTCTATCTAAGGAACTTATCCTGTAAATTCCTACACCAATACTCAAATCCTCCGATATTCATTTGTGTATTCACCAATCACTATTCTTGGGCTATTATTTATGTTTTTTTCATTATGATTGGTTAATGTTTTAGTTATTTTAAATAAAATTATAATTGCTATATTTTATTTGGATTATGGGATAATCCTAGGCTCGATTCTGTATGGACTTTCGATTTTAATCAGACAGTTGAACCACTACAACGCTAAAGAAAGACAGAGGTTGTTGAAAAGTGATGCAGGAGGATTCAGCCCAAAGATAATCATTGTAATTAAGTAGACATAGGGGCTCATGTATTCTTAGGAGGTTGGATTCCTAAGTGGTGAATTAATGTAATATTAGGCTTTTGAGTGCACAGAATAGGAATTAATTAGATAATGAGAGGTTGTTTGTAAATACTCTCAAATAAATGAGGACATGAGTGGCTAGTAATGACAAAGAGTTAGAAGTCAAATCCAACTCTTAAAGTAGTTCATGATTCGAGGAACAAGAGAGAAATTTTAGGAATTTAATGAGTTAGAAGTGGACATAGATGATAGAGTACATCTAGGAGTCGGTTCAATAGATTTAGAAGTCAAACTAGGATGAGTTCAACAGAACTCACTGGCATATATGTAAGCCTACAGGCATAGTCAGGGAAAGGCCACAATATTGAAGAATAGGCTTGTGCGAGACAGATAAGTCTCGAATGTAATATATATATATATATATATATATATATATATATATATATATACACACAAAAGTTTATTCCTGACTATGTCAATATGCGTGAAACGAGTATTTCATGGATGAATTACTCATGAATTCATAGGTTCTGTAACAGGGTTGCAAGCAGAGTTCTGAAGGTCGCGCAAAGGAGCAAATGATTCAGATAAATCATAAAGGGGTCTTTGAGTCCAAGCGAAGAGACAGAGTGTAGCTCTGAAGAGAAGGAGTGAAGTGAGATTTCGCTAAAGAGTTAAGCTCAGAGAAGTTGAGCAATGCAGGCAGAAGGTGAAACCTTGAAGAAATCCTAAATCACAGAGAAACACTAAAGAAACAGCGTAAATTCTAAGTAAAAAGAAGAGTGGAGAAGTAAAGTATTAGTGCATATGAACTGTTAGATCTCAAAGATCAACGGTCTTCACATAAGAGGAGAGTGCGAGAGATAATTGGTGAAAAGGCGGCTTTATAACCTTAAGTGGTATTTTGGGCGACAAAGAAGTGGTAAATGGTATTGAAGGTTAGTCCTCCGATTCCTTTAATAATGTGACACGTAGCAGCAGGGGTGTGGGAAAACCGCTTTATCGGGCAGTTAATCCCCGTGCTCATGGTCTATCTGAAGTCGGGGTGAACCATCAGACCTACTATGTATAGATCAACAACGAAAGATTAATATACAAGTCGTTTGATTGGAGAAGAGTGAAGGAAAAGTGACTTGCGATAATGCGAAGTGCCGATAAGCGGACCCGATGAAGTTATGAATGCGGTTTTATAAAGTTTGAAGTCCGACAGTTCAATCACATATCGGAGAAGGCAGAGATTAGAAGTTATAGCGGAAAGGCTCGAAGGTGCAGACCCAATGACTCTCTAGAAGTGGATGTATAAGATTTGAGATCCGCTTATGTGTTCAGAGTGGAATTTCATGTAATTCCCTTGTATTCCTTTGTATTATGTTAAAGTGTTGCACCGAGTGGTTTTTAAGGCAAAAACATATATTAACGATTCCAATAGTTGCATATCGGAATTGGAGGGGTGATGAGGCATGTATGTATGACCCGCGGAGGAGCCGATAGCTAATTGCGATAAAGTTATCCTTGTTAAATGTGCCAAGATCGTACCAAAAGCGGAAAAGGTATGGTTTTCATGTATTTCCTTTGTAAATGGTTCATAAAGGAAAATAGCGTCGATGAAGGGTTTTATGTGTAAAAACATATGTAACCAATGTATAAAAAGGAAAGGTTATATATATATGTGGTTTAAGGGGTTGTATGGAGGTTACGAAGAGGTTTAAAGCACTGATATGAAAGATTTGTTAAAGACTTTAATAAAGTCTTATATGAAGGCTCGAGGGTTGTAAATAGTCCTGATAGGAGGTTTAAGCGGGGTGATTGAGTTCCAATATAAAGGAATTGTATAAAAGAGGGCTTTAACCATTTGTGGGTGATGGTTTGACTCCTTTGTGAGTTAAACACCTGGGACTGATGTATTAATTCATTTTTATGCATATTGTGGGCATGTGCGGGGGTGACCCTACGTCATAGTGGTATCAGAGCAGAATTGAAGTTGAAACAATTAGTTAAAATAGAACAAAGAAATTCTATGAGAAAGAATTGAGAATAGAATATGTGTTAAGGTGTTTATGCAGGCAAGAGGAAGGATCAGATTCTAATCTGACAGAAGAAGGCACACAGAGGTGATGTGTAGCAGAACTATAGATACAAGAGACAAAGGAAATCCATTCAAAGTACAGGTGGAATGGTGAAACAAGATCATGATGAGATCTTGAAGGTGAGGTGATATGTTCTATTTTGATTTGAGAAGGTACGTTTATACATTGATATGCAGGTGACAACAAGAGAAGTTGTGAGAGGAGAACTAGATGTGTTCTTGAAGACAGAGTAAGGAAAACACTCTGAAGGAAAAGTGGCAGTGAACCTGAAGAATCCAACAAGAGATTAGATAGAGAGGACAAATGAAGTGTTCTCAAGAGAGAGTAAGAGATTGCAGAAGCCTAGAAGGAGGTTCCAGATAGAGAACCCATGCTTACCAAAAGACTAAGAAGAGCTTAGTGAGGTAAGATTGCAACGAGGAGGACTAGTTGTTGCAGATGAGTGAGGAGCTCATGAAAAAAGAGGAGAAGAAGATGACTACTAATAGTCATAGTAGAGGTTCAGAGAGAATCCACAACAGAAGAAAGAGGATGCCAAGGCAAATGGCAAGAGGATGAGTCGAGAGGAAATTGACAAAGAGGTTGCAGAGTTAAAAGAACAACTTGATGCATTAAGGAGGATGCTAGAGTAAAGCTAGAGACTAGGTTGGGTCTTGAGGAAGAAGCCAGTAAGGTGGCATGAGATGCATTGGACCCACCTGCCACATCATTTCCTTCGTTCCCTTATATCAGAGAATACCCATATTAAGGTTTTTTTTTTGTCACCTCTTAAAATTTGCGACACAACACTCTCCCTCCGACTTTTGATATGTACCAATCTCCAATATGTCGGACCCAATATAATTAAAGATTTGGTTTAAATGTGATATCACATATAATCCATTCATTCTTTTTCTATGGTACTAGGGACATAAAAGGGTGATTCTCAACGGTGTGCTTCAACTCCTCCATGCTCTATTACTTGAATCACCTCCGCCCACCGCCACGGCCCCTAAGCCTCCCAATTTTGTTGTGTAGAAAACATGCCCTCTGCATTTGGATGCCCTCAACTTGATGTTGTTCCATAGATCTTAAGCAACAACATGAGGGGTGATTCCGGTTGTCATTTTCCAGCCTCGCGGAGAAAGTATTTTTGATGTGAAAGCTTCAATATTTAGGCAATTTCTATAGAGAACTCTCATTTTGGTTTCATATCTGCTATTTTTAGCGAAGTCCACACAAAGAACAATGGTTTTCTTAATCGTGGGAGTTCAACAAAGCCAAGTTTGACTTTTATCTCTCTCGTCTTGATACTTAGACAATTCATCCCAAGTCTTTTTTCCATTGGTTTGAATGTTTTCTGCATTGGACCCACCTACCACACCATTTCCTCTGTTCCCTTATATCGGAGAATACCCATACCGGAGTTTTTGTTGTGTCACCTCCTAAAATTTGTGATATGACAGATATCTAATTTTTTGATATCATATAAGCTTCGATCTCTTATTAGCGATAAAGCACTCTCCCTTTGACTTCCGATATGTACCAATCTCTGATATATCTGACCCAATATAGTTAAAGAATTGGTTTAATTGTGATATAAAATCCGCTCATAGATTGGAATCCAATGTTCCAATATCATATAAGTTATGATCTCTGATTAGCAATAAAACACTCTCCCTTCGACGTCTGATATGTAACAATATTCAATATGTCAAACCCGATATAATTAAAGATTTTGTTTAATTGTGATATCACATTTGCTTGTAGATTAGAACTTTTGGAATGGCACACGTCTAAAATATTCAATATAGTCTCGAACCCGATTGGTTTTATTACGATGATTTAATACAAAATCGTGTCTGTTCTATATCATATTTCCACAATATCGTAATTTTGCCTATCTTGCAACTATTTCAAAACCTCCCATACCCAAATCCTTCAATATTCATTCGCGTTCACCAGTCACTATTCTCAGGCTATTTCTTATGTTTTTTTCGTTACGATTGGTTAAGATTCGATTTCTTTCAAATAAAATATTGATTTCTCTATTTTATTTGGATTGCAAGATAATCCCAGGGTTGATTATGCATGGACTTCTGATTTTAATCAGATAGTTGAACCACTACAGAGCTAAAGACTCTTAAATCTTAAATGATTAGGATTAATTAAGAAATAGCCCCCGATACCAATCTCGGGTTATGGCAATGTGGCAATGACTCTTTAATAAACAAATAGTGGAACTTTATTTTATCAGAGTTTTTGTTATGAGTCACATTATGAAACTTGCGATCAACCAAATTTCTAAGTTTTCATTGTGTCACCTCTTAAAATTTTCGATATGGCAAATATCTGATGTTTCGATATCATATAAGCTCCAATCTCTGATTAGTGACACAACACTCTCCCTCCGACTTCAATATGTACCAATCTTTGATTTGTCAAACTTGATATAATTAAAGATTTGGTTTAATTGTGATATCGCATCTGCTCGTAGATCAGAAACTTTGGAATGACGCACATCTAAAATATCTGATATAGTTCCAGACCTGATTGGTTTTATTACAATGATTTAATGCAAAACCGTGTCCACTCTATATCATATTTCCACAATATCATAATTTTGGCTATTTAAGACCACTTCAAAACCTCTGTTTGTTAGCATATTCCGACACATAGGAAATAATTAAGTATAACTTGGTCTAGTGTATAGTTAGGTAAAGTGTGTTTCTTTAGTATGTATTTTTTGTAACTTACAATCCCACAATCACGATATGTTCTAGACATGAAGTGATCTGACGGTTCATTCTCTCTACAGTATTTACCGACACTTGATCTGTGGCTTAACACTCAATTGGTCCATGATCTCTATTTAAAGAGCATGGGGGATCATTTGTCTGGTGACCATTCATGAGAGAAGCTTATGTAATTTTTCTTTCTTTCACATTAATAAATTGCCTGAAGTGGCCGCGTTGGCTTAAGACGTGGATTGTTTCCCTCTTTGAGGTTTTAACCACGTCAAGAATACTAGTATACTAATTGTGATATTTTTGTGAATAGTGTACTTTGGTGTTCTATATAAGGAACTTACCCTGTAAATTCCTACATGGTATCAGAGCTATTTGAGGGTTGCATCCATTGGTAATCCACATTTGAAGTCGATACAACTGCATCTGACTGTCGTTTCATAGATCTAATGTTTTTGACTGCTTTCAGGCCAAGAGGGATGCTCTGTTGTGTTAGGAGAATCTGTTCCGGTAAGGAACCCCTTTCGTTTCACACAAAAAGGTTTCTGGTAGCCCTAGCTATGTCATTTTTAAGATCTAGAGGTATCTAGTCTTTATTTGTATTTATAGTTATTTATCTCTCTGTTTATTTTGGTTTATAGTCATTATTTTTTTTTATTACCCGATCTATACCTTTCATTTCTACGTATGCTCTTTTCCCTGTGACTCTGTGCGATCTAGGCAAACCAGGAACAGAAAGAAATTATTTTTCTCATGCGTATGCTTTTTTCCACTGCGCCTTAATGTGATCTCAGAAAATCAGAAACATTGAGGAAAATATATAGTTTTCGGTCAAATCTAACTTAAAGCCATAAGGTTTGGATACTTTTGCTTGTTTTTTTTGGTTTGTGTGGTTGTTTTTTCTTGTAGGAAAAAAGGCATTTTTGAAGGAAGCATGCACCCCAAAGCATTAATGAGAAAAAAAAATAGAAACCCCTTCCTCCTTTCTAAAAATTACTAACCTTTTCAACTAGCTCACTTTGTCTAAAGTTACTTTATGAGAATAGAGGTCTCAGGTTCAAGTCCTTCTTTTTGTTGAGTTACTTTTTCAAAAAACACAGGTAACTTATGTCTTAAAGTTACTTTAAGTAAAATTATTTTCACTCATTATAAAAAGTGAGTCACTTATAAGTCACTTTATCTTTTATTTAAGTTACAATTTAGTGGATAGTTCATAAAGTACAATTGTAAAAGTGACTTTCATTTATTTATAAAATTGGGTCACATAAAGTAAATTTTTTTTTAAAGTGAGCTAATTAGATTAAGTTTGAAAATGGGGGGAATTATTTTTAAATATAACATTATCATCCACTTCCTAACATCCCGTAGTTCATTGGCATCTTCGACAACTTTTCTTCAAAAATCCATAACTTCTTCATTTGAAAGTCGTTTTTAGAGCCGTTTTTCTTGAATCATCCTAATTTTTCAAGATTTTTCCATTTGAACGCTTAATTTCAGCATATACAACTTTAGTTTCTTTTAAAATGGAAATTTCGTGCTTAGTTATTCTTGATAGCACCAACTACTTCCAATTGTTATCCTACATCATGGATTTACTCAGAAGTAAAGGTATTTATAGATTAGCCTCAGACCAAGAGTCTAAACCTAAAGATGAAAATAAGAAAACCAAATGGGAAAATAAGCAAGATCAAGATTGTGGGTTTATAGTAATGTCTATTTCTTCAGACCTTAGATTCCATATTGCCTAAATTGATACCCTCGATGAAGCAATGGAATAAATAAATAATTTTTTTGGAATTAAAAATGAAATTAGATCACATCAACTCGAAAATGTGTTGCTTACATTGGACCCCAATAATTTTTCTTCCATTGAATATCTTTTGTCCAAGTTCAAGACCCTTAGACTTCTCTTGGAAGGTGTTAAGGTTAAGAAAGAAGATGGTAACCTTATCTATTCCATTCTTACTAAGTTACAACCAACCTATTTTGTGTTTGTTTCCACCTTCCATTCTGCTAGAGAAGCCTTTATTTCTCAAGACCAAGACTACAAGTCCCCCTCCTTTGTTGCCTTTTGTGATTCTTTAATAAGAGAGAAAGAAAGACTCTTACATCCAGGTCTTCTTAATACTGGAAACTCTTTTAAGAAAGCCTTAGCAGCTCAACAACAACCTAGTTCAAAGAATCCTAAGAAGCAACATCCTAAAAAGAATGGTCCTCAAACAATCAAGGGTCCTAAGAAATTTCAGCCTCACAATGAAAAATCAACTGAACAAAATGATAAGGAAACTAAAAACAAAGGTAAGAATATTGATAAACATTGAAAATTTTGTAATTGTGATGGCCACTTAGAATCCAAATGCTTTGATGAAAGCTCAACCGCTTTACTCAGCAAAGCTGCATCTTTACATAATTAGTACGTGGACCCGTGGGTTGTGGTCCCACGTATACATTGGAAGCATTTTAATAGGTGACCTTCACATTAAACCCAGAAACAAACAAACAATGAAATCTACAAAGAAACATGACTAACAAATGTCAATCCCACTTTGAACACATAAGACTGGAACCCAAACAAACATAACCCGCGTTGATAACATATCAGGTCCACCCAAAATTTTAACCTACGCGCACTTTCCCGCCTGATTACCATCTGATAACCCATTCAACGGACGGTCTGGATAGCCAAATCTCAACAAGGTTTTAACCTTGTTGTATAAACCCTCTTCGTGTACATTTTGTAAATTAATCTCCATGCTTGTCCCGATGTGATATGCGTCCGATCACTCTGAAACGGATGGTTCGATCACCTCCTGAACTTAAACTCGGTTTAATGATTTCTCGAGTTCGATTTTAGGATTAAACTTTGGCACTAGTAACCACACAATGACTGTTAGATCTATGGATATGTTGATTGGACAATCCAGATCTATTCCCGGGTTTCTCCACAAATTTTGTTAGGGTTCTTTCTTTCGCCAATATTATCCATCGATCTAGATGATCCGACGATTTCCGCTGGCCTACTCCATTGACTCTAGTTTCGATTGAAACTCTTCTCCTCCATTGATCTTCTCAAATCCAATGATTATCGAATAGTTGCTGATTGATGGAATTCCTGATATAACACGTTTTTATCTTTGCCATTCTTTAAAGGCGAAGTTCATGAGAACTTCGCCCTTTATACTCGCACATGCATATTATTAACTTACAGTAAAGGACTATAAGTAAACATACACAAACATGCAAAATACACATAACACATATATTTCTATTATATACAAAATCGATTACAGTCTAAGGCATCTCAGCCTTAGTCACAAATTTTCCCGCGATTACATTGTATCCAAACTCCTCCATCACAACAAGTAGTTACACAATTTATAGAAATAACTACACAATCATGGATCATTCTAGATCCATGGTCTTCTCCTAAAATTGTTCAATCAAACCCGTAAAATTCTCTATACGCATACATGGCAGATAATTACATTTAATTAAGACTTCTAGAGACTTACCAATTCCATCAATTTTGTCATGTTTTAACAAAATTTGCCTGGTTTACAATGGTTGTCCACATTTTCCCCTTTCATAACTTTGGATTTAAATTTTGATTAAGGTGCTCGGATGCTCATGCATCATGCTTTAAGAAGATGGAAGCCTTGGAAGAAAAAATGAAGAATCATAACATCCATTTGGAACACTCTTCAACTTCAAATTCATGTTCAGGAATAACACTTTTTGCATATGGTTGTCAAGCATCTCGGTCTGGTTATCCATTAAATTTATCTTCTTCTTCTCATTATCATGAGTGGCTCATTAATTCTGGAGATTCTTATCACATGGCTAAAATCAAAGCCATATTTTCTTCTTTAAATTATTGTAACACCAAAAATATATATGTTGGTGATGATAGATCTCTTAGTGTTGTAGGGACTGGAACTATTCATCTAGACAATGGCCAATTTAATGATGTATTATGTGTTCCTACCTTATCCTGCAACCTTTTATCTGTATATCAGATAACTCATTCAAGTGAAGGTAAAACTGTTGAATTTTCACCTCATGATGTTCTAATTAAGGACCTAACAAATCCTAGATATATTTTAGCCACTGGCATTGTTGATGATTCTACAAGGTTGTATAAGTTTAACAACTTTGGGTCATCAAATCTTCCCTCGATATTTGTTTCTCATAATGATGAAGTGAGAAAACTTTGGCATGAGTGATTTGGTCACTTAAACTATCGCTCCCTTCAAAATCTGTGTAAAGAAAATATGGTGACAAGTCTTCCTATGGTATCTTGCAAAGATGATGTTTGTTCCAGATGTGTACTTAGAAAACATCATCAGGATAGTTTTGAAAAACGTACCTCTTGGCATGCCTCAATCCTTTTACAGCTTGTGCATAGTGATTTATGTGGTCCACTTCCACTTGTTTGATTCTCTGGCTACAATTATTTCTTAACTTTCATTGATGATTTCTCGAGACACACTTGGGTATACCTCTTAAAACTCAAGAGTGAATTCTTTAACATGTTCTTGTCCTTTAAGGCTTTTGTTGAGAAACAATATGGACATCAAATTCTTAAGCTAAGATCTGATAATGGTGAAGAATATGTTAACACCAAATTCATCAACTTTTGTGCTGAGCATGGAATTCAATTGCAACACATTGTTCTATATACTCCACAGCAAAATGGTGTACATGAAAGGAAGAATCACACCTTAAAGGGAATGGCTAATTGTATGCTTCAATCTAAAGGGCTTAGTCTTAATGTTTGGGTAGAAGCAATTAACTGTGCAAATTATATAGTAAATCACACTCCTACTAAGGTTTTAAATAATATCACTCTAGAAGAAGCATGTAGCTCAATTAAACCAAATGTAAGTCATTCTCGTGTTTTTGGAGGTGAAGAATGAGCCCATATTCCAGATGAGAAACATAAAGCCTTAGAACCTAAGAGTGAAAAATGTATTTTTGTTGGATATTCTGAAGATGTCAAAGGATATAGACTTCTTTAACCTAAATACAAAAATGTTATAATTAGAAAAGATGTAAAGTTTGATGAAAATATATTGGCCTACGAGCCTAGTTCGGCGGATGTGCCACCTCTCTCTATCCCTTATACTTCTGAAAATATTCCTTCTTCAGATGATGACAATGAGGATGAAAATTCTCCCCCACCTTCTCGGGATCCTCCTTCAGCTCCTTAGCTTCCAAAATGGGTCTGTACTACTCGAGATGAAGCAGGTCCTCTTGCAGGTGATCCTATAGATTAACGTCATACATGTTCTTAGTTTGATAGAGCCTCTTCTTTATTGGTTCAAGCTTCAACAAATTATGATCCTAACACCTTTGCAAAAGCTTTAGGCCATCTATATTGGGACAAATCTATAAATGAAGGATATCGTTCATTATTGGAAAATGATACATGGAACCTTGTTCCTCTTCGAAAGGGACGAAAACTTGTTAGATGCAAATCGGTTTATAGAACCAAGTTTGGAACAGATGGAAAAGTTGATAAACATAAAGATTGTCATGTTACTAAGGGTTTTTAACAAGTTGAAGGCATTGACTATATTTAAACCTTCTCCCCTATTACCAAAATGAACTCTATCCACCTTGTTCTTTACCTTGTTGCCTCTTTCAAATGGGAAGTCCATTAGATGGATGTTAAATCTACCTTCTTGCATGGGGACTTGCATGAAGAAATCTATATGGAATAATCTCCTAGCTTTATAAAAACAGAGTCTAGCCTTGTATGTTGGCTTAAGAAATCCCTTTATGGTCTCAAGTAAAGCCCTCGGGCTTGGTAAGCAAAAATGGATAGCTTTCTTTTAGATATTGGCTTTTATAGGTGTCATTCTGAAAATACTGTCTACATCAAGAAAGCGGGTAAGTCTCTTATCATTCTTGTTCTCTATGTTGATGATCTTATCCTTACTGGCAGTGATCCCAACCTCATAAAAAATGTGAAGTCTAGCCTTAAAAATCAGTTTGAAATGACAGACTTAGGACACTTGCATTATTTTCTTAGTCTTCAAGTCTTGCAATCTAAAGAAGGTATTTCCCTTTCCCAATCCAAGTATGCCAGTGATCGTCTACGCCACTTTCATATGGAATACCGTAAGCCAACCCCTTCTCCCTTTTAGTTTGGAGCCAATCATTCAGTCACTTGTACTTCCACTGAAGTTGATGCTACCTTATACCATCAGCTTGTTGGAAAACTTTTGTATCTGACCCATACTCATCCTGACCTTTCCTTTGTTGTTGGCCTTGTTTCTTGGTTTATGCAAAACCCATATGAAATTCATTGGAAATCAACTAAAATAATAATTCGTTATGTTTGAGGTACAGTTCAGTTTGGGATTCATTACAGTGCAGAAGCATCTCCTCTATTGGTTGGTTTCACTGATTCTAATTGGGTTGGTGACCCTAATGATCAGAAGTCTACTATAGGTATTGTAGGATATGTATTCACTCTTGGTTCTAGACCTATTACATGGGATTGCAAGAAACAAAGTGCCATTTTTCTTTCTTCAGTAGAAGAAGAGTATTGTGGCGTAGTTGAAGCTAGTAAGGAAGCTATGTGGCTTCGTCACATCCTGTCAGAGTTTTGTTTTCAGTAGCGGCATCAAACTACACGTTGGTGTGATAATGAAAGTGCCATTCAACTATTCAAAGATATAGTCCAACATTAGCGCAGCGAACACATTAAACTACACATGCACTTCATCAAAAAGCTCATTCATGGCGATGTTCTTGAAGTGCAATATTGTTCAACTGATGATCAAGTTACAGACATCTTTACAAAGGCTCTCACAGGTGAATTTTACTAAACTTCGATTTATGGTTGGAGTTTAGGAAGTTGTCACTAAGGGGGCATATGCTCTAATGCCTCCTTCCTTCTCATATTGTTTCGTCATCGTACATCCTTCAATCCTATCCCAAGTTGTTCTTGAGAGGGGATGTTAGGATATTCCAACACATAGGAAATAATTAAGTATAACTTGATCAAGTGTATAGTTAGCTATATTGTGTCTCTTTAGTATGTAATTTTTGTAAATTACAATCTAACGGTCATGATATGGTCTAGAGATGAAGTGATTCGACAGTTCATTCTCTCCTCAGTATTACCGACTCTTGATCTGTGGCTTAACGCCCGTTTGGTCATGATATCTATTTATTGAGCATGGAGGGTCATTTGTCTGGTGACCATTCATGAGAGAAGCTTATGTAAATTTTCTTTATAATAAATTGCCTGAATTGGTCATGTTGGCTCAGGCCAGGACTATTTCCCTCTTTGAGGGTTTTCACCATGTCAAGAATATTTGTGTATTGATCCGTGATCTATTTGTGAGTAGTGTCCTTTGGTGTTCTATCTAAGGAACTTATCCTGTAAATTCCTACACCAATACTCAAATCCTCCGATATTCATTTGTGTATTCACCAATCACTATTCTTGGGCTATTTTTTATGTTTTTTTCGTTATGATTGGTTAATGTTTTAGTTATTTTAAATAAAATTATAATTGCTATATTTTATTTGGATTACGGGATAATCCTAGGCTCGATTCTGTATGGACTTTCGATTTTAATCAGACAGTTGAACCACTACAACGCTAAAGAAAGACAGAGGTTGTTGAAAAGTGATGCAGGAGGATTCAGCCCAAAGATAATCATTGTAATTAAGTAGACATAGGGGCTCATGTATTCTTAGGAGGTTGGATTCCTAAGTGGTGAATTAATGTAATATTAGGCTTTTGAGTGCACAGAATAGGAATTAATTAGATAATGAGAGGTTGTTTGTAAATACTCTCAAATAAATGAGGAAATGAGTGGCTAGTAATGACAAAGAGTTAGAAGTCAAATCCAACTCTTAAAGTAGTTCATGATTCGAGGAACAAGAGAGAGATTTTAGGAATTTAATGAGTTAGAAGTGGACATAGATGATAGAGTACATCTAGGAGTCGGTTCAATAGATTTAGAAGTCAAACTAGGATGAGTTCAACAGAACTCACTGGCATATATGTAAGCCTACAGGCATAGTCAAGGAAAGGCCACAATATTGAAGAATAGGCTTGTGCGAGACAGATAAGTCTCGAATGTAATATATAATTATAATAAATATATATATATAAATATATATATACACAAAGGTTTATTCCTGACTATGTCAATATGCGTGAAACGAGTATTTCATGGATGAATTACTCATGAATTCGTAGGTTCTGTAACAGGGTTGCAAGCAGAGTTCTGAAGGTCGCGCAAAGGAGCAAATGATTCAGATAAATCATAAAGGGGTCTTTGAGTCCAAGCGAAGAGACAGAGTGTAGCTCTGAAGAGAAGGAGTGAAGTGAGATTTCGCTGAAGAGTTAAGCTCAGAGAAGTTGAGCAACACAGGCAGAAGGTGAAACCTTGAAGAAATCCTAAATCACAGAGAAACACTAAAGAAACAGCATAAATTCTAAGTAAAATGAAGAGTGGAGAAGTAAAGTATTAGTGCATATGAACTGTTAGATCTCAAAGATCAACGGTCTTCACATAAGAGGAGAGTGCGGGAGATAATTGGTGAAAAGGCGGCTTTATAACCTTAAGTGGTATTTTGGGCGACAAAGAAGTGTTAAATGGTATTGAAGGTTAGTCCTCCGATTCCTTTAATAATGTGACACGTAGCAGCAGGGGTGTGGGAAAACCGCTTTATCGGGCAGTTAATCCCCGTGCTCATGGTCTATCTGAAGTCGGGGTGAACCATCAGACCTACTATGTATAGATCAACAACGGAAGATTAATATACAAGTCGTTTGATTGGAGAAGAGTGAAGGAAAAGTGACTTGCGATAATGCGAAGTGCCGATAAGCGGACCCGATGAAGTTATGAGTGCGGTTTTATAAAGTTTGAAGTCCGACAGTTCAATCACATATCGGAGAAGGCAGAGATTAGAAGTTATAGCGGAAAGGCTCGAAGGTGCAGACCCAATGACTCTATAGAAGTGGATGTATAAGATTTGAGATCCACTTATGTGTTCAGAGCGGAATTTCATGTAATTCCCTTGTATTCCTTTGTATTATGTTAAAGTGTTGCACCGAGTGGTTTTTAAGGCAAAAACATATATTAACGATTCCAATAGTTGCATATCGGAATTGGAGGGGTGATGAGGCATGTATGTATGACCCGCGGAGGAGCCGATAGCTAATTGTGATAAATTTATCCTTGTTAAATGTGCCAAGATCGTACCAAAAGCGGAAAAGGTATGGTTTTCATGTATTTCCTTTGTAAATGGTTCATAAAGGAAAATAGCGTCGATGAAGGGTTTTATGTGTAAAAACATATGTAACCAATGTATAAAAAGGAAAGGTTATATATATGTGCGGTTTAAGGGGTTGTATGGAGGTTACGAAGAGGTTTAAAGCACTGATATGAAAGATTTGTTAAAGACTTTAATAAAGTCTTATATGAAGGCTCGAGGGTTGTAAATAGTCCTGATAGGAGGTTTAAGCGGGGTGATTGAGTTCCAATATAAAGGAACTGTATAAAAGAGGGCTTTAACCATTTGTGGGTGATGGTTTGACTCCTTTGTGAGTTAAACACCTGGGACTGATGTATTAATTCATTTTTATGCATATTGTGGGCATGTGCGGGGGTGACCCTACGTCATAGTGGTATCAGAGCAGAATTGAAGTTGAAACAATTAGTTAAAATAGAACAAAGAAATTCTATGAGAAAGAATTGAGAATAGAATATGTGTTAAGGTGTTTATGCAGGCAAGAGGAAGGATCAGATTCTAATCTGACAGAAGAAGGCACACAGAGGTGATGTGTAGCAGAACTGTAGATACAAGAGACAAAGGAAATCCATTCAAAGTATAGGTGGAATGGTGAAACAAGATCATGATGAGATCTTGAAGGTGAGGTGATATGTTCTATTTTGATTTGAGAAGGTACGTTTATACATTGATATGCAGTTGACAACAAGAGAAGTTGTGAGAGGAGAACTAGATGTGTTCTTGAAGACAGAGTAAGGAAAACACTCTGAAGGAAAAGTGGCAGTGAACCTGAAGAATCCAACAAGAGATTAGATAGAGAGGACAAATGAAGTGTTCTCAAGAGAGAGTAAGAGATTGCAGAAGCCTAGAAGGAGGTTCCAGATAGAGGACCCATGCTTACCAAAAGACTAATTAATAAGAGCTTAGTGAGGTAAGATTGCAACGAGGAGGACTAGTTGTTGCAGAGGCTTGTTGCAGATGAGTGAGGAGCTCATGAAAAAAGAGGAGAAGAAGATGACTACTAGTAGTCATACTAGAGGTTTAGAGAGAATCCACAACAGAAGAAAGAGGATGCCAAGGCAAATGGCAAGAGGATGAGTCGAGAGGAAATTGACAAAGAGGTTGCAGAGTTAAAAGAACAACTTGATGCATTAAGGAGGATGCTAGAGTAAAGCTAGAGACTAGGTTGGGTCTTGAGGAAGAAGCCAGTAAGGTGGCATGAGATGCAGAGAAGGCTACAACAAAAGCAAGTAAAGTGGTTGAGGGGAAAACTCAATGAAGTTGAGTTGGAAATAGAAGAGTATATTTGTGAACTAGAATAGGGATAAATTCTGCGAGAAAGTGAAGACTACACTGAAGATAAAGAATGGAGATCAAGTGAATATCTCATGGACTATTGGGATAGTTCAAAACAGCATGAGGAGATGTTGACTGAAGATGAAGACTTGAAGATTGAAACTTCAAGTGAGACCAAAAGGTCTGATGATTTTAAATCTGACAATTTGTGTATGTTTGCAGGTGAAACATGTGAAGGATGATTTGTTGATATTGTCATAAAGGAGAAAGAAGGTAAGCAGAATCTAAATTATGTTCTAGAAGAAGATGAGAGAGATAGATCTCATATACAATTGGGGGAAAATATCAAGCAACCAAGTGAAGGGCTTGAGGAGATAGAAGAGGAGACCACCAAATAATTTCTAAGTCATAAAGAGAACTTGGAACAACAAGGCGATATGATGGTTGAACCATCCAGTGAGACCACAAGGTCTTATGTTTTTAAAACTGATAGTTTGTGTATAATGGCAAGTATTGCAGGAGAAAAGTAACCTTTTAAAGATATCTTTAGAGGAGATGAAGATCTAGAAGTAAAAGGTGACAAAGAAAACTTCTCAAAAGAAGAAGAATTTAACTGCATACAGAAGGAAAAGTCTATGGATGAGTCTAAAGAAGATGTCATGGAGATGAGGAATCAAGATCTTATTTTGATGAAGAATGAAGGAATATTGTCTTATAAAGGTAATAAAATGAGTTTGATTAATGTTATTGGTGAAAAACAAATGCAGGAGAATGTTAATGCAGATAGTGAGACAAGGATAGCTCTGGGAGAAGAGTTATAGAGGGACAACATGGCAAAATGTACTAGAGAAGAAGAGACTATGTTAGTTGAAAACATAGTAAAGGATCATCAATTCACCATCATGATAGGCATGGTGGAAATAACCATGGAAACTGTTGAGACAGACAGTAAGGAAGAAGGGCATCTACTGAAAGATGTTAAGAAGGAAGAAACCTATGCAAAGGATTTAACCTTGGGAGAAGGAACACTAACAAAGGAGTGTTTTGCAAAGGGTGAAAAATCTTTTGAAGATGTCAGAAGTATGAAGAAGTATCTTTCAGAAGATAAAAACTCTGAAGTAAAGGAGGATGGAGAATGTCTCTTAAATGAGAGAAGCAGTCACTTATTGCAGCAGAAGGAACTTAACAATGCATGGATGTGTGAAGATGTGACAACACAAGAGCAAGTTCTTGTGAAAGAAGGAGATGAAATTCGGTTCGAAGAGCTAAGATGTGAAGCAACAGTTGAGACTTTTGAACCTTATGATTTCCAAACTAATAATTTGTGTATAAATGCAGGAAACATAAGTGGTGACGAAATACTTATGAAGTGTCACAAAGAAATTGCATTGCTAGAATATTTGCTGAGAAATTTAGAGTATGACAGTGTGATTACAAAGGAAGGAGTTCACTATGGTGGACAAGAGCAAGAAGACATCATTAGAGCAGATGATGTGGAAGTGAGACTAGTTGACAATCTCATGCATTCTTTTGAGAATTCAAAACAGCATACTGATGTGCTGACAGAGGAGAAAGAACAGAGCAATAAACTGAATTGTCGCCAAAGGAAGATAAGGCACAGAAAGCCTTATGTTTTTTATTTTAACAAGTGTTTTGTGAGTGCAGTTTTTGTTGCAGATACTGGATGAAATTTGGCACAGATGAACAACCAAATGAAGATGAAAGAAGAAAATTCTATGGAAGAATTCAATCCATGGAACAAAAATGCTCAATTGCTAGAGAGAATACTCCGCAGTCATGATTCAATACAAGAAGAGATAATCATGAAAGAGGGTAAGGATGATAGGGAGGCAGTCAACATAGGAGCCACAACAAAAGTCAGCATAGAAAGCAAAGAAAAAGTTGGAGCAAGGATAATAGAACAAGAAGAATAGCATCAGATTGAAGAACTAGTGGACAACAACAATAACCTGAAACAAAGAGAAAGAGGGAGAAGTAAGAAGCAGAATATGGACCAGTCCAAAGAAGTACTAGAAACAAAGATTGAAGAAATGTGGTAGCTAATGATGAACCAGTACAAATGGAGGAAAATGGTAGCAGAAGGAAGAATGATCAATTAGAGTTTGAACCTGATTGACAAGAAGAAGATGATAGATCAGAAGACAATAGAAGTATAGCAGCAGCAAAGGAACAAGACATTTGGACATTTGCAGAACAAAGTATGGGATCCAGGAAGACAAAGATCAGAAGACACATGATTAGGAGATCATGAATATTTTCTACTTTAGGAGTCTGATGCAGGAGCATTCAACCCAAAGAAAATCATTACAATTAAGTAGACATAGGGGGTCATGTATTTTTAGGAAGTTGGATTCTTAAGTGGTGAATTAATGTAATATTAGGCTTTTGAGTGCATAGAATAGGAATTAATTAGATAATGAGAGGTTGTTTGTAAATACTCTCAAATAAATGAAGACATGAGTGGTTAGTAATGAAAAAGAGTTAGAAGTCAAATCCAACTCTTAAAGTAGTTCATGATTCGAGGAACGAGAGAGAGATTTTAGGAATTTAATAAGTTAGAAGTGGACATAGAGGATAGAGTACATCTAGGAGTCGGTTCAATAGATTTAGGAGTCTAACAAGGATGAGTTCAACAGAACTCACTAGCATATATGTAAGGCTACAGGCAAAGTCAAGGAGAGGCCACAATATTCAAGAATATGCATGTGCAAGACAGATAAGTCTCGAATGTAATCAATTGTTTATATATATATACATATATACAGAGGTTTATTCCTGATTGTGTCAATATGTGTGAAACGAGTATTTCATGGATGAATTACTCATGAATTCGTAGGTTCTGTAACAGGGTTGCAGGCAGGATTCTGAAGGTTGTGCAGAGGAGCAAATGATTCAGAGGAATCATAAAGGGGTCTTTGAATCCAAGCGAAGAGATAGAGTGTAGCTCTAAAGAGGAGCGAAGTGAGAATTCGCTAAAGAGTTAAGCTCAAAGAAGTTGAGCAACGCAGGTGGAAGGTGAAACCTTGAAGAAATCCCAAATCATAGAGAAACGTTGAAGAAACAGTGTAAATTCTAAGTAAAAGGAAGAGTGGAGAAGTAAAGTATCAGTGCATATGGACCGTTAGATCTCAAAGATCAACGGTCTTCTCATAAGAGGAGAGTGCATGAGATAACTGGTGAAAAGGCGGCTTTATAACCTTAAGTGGTATTTCGGGTGGCAAAGAAGTGATAAATGGTATCAAAGATTAGTCCTTCGGTTCCATTAATAACACAACACGTAGCATCAGGGGTGTGGGAAATCTGCTTTATCGGGCAGTTAATCCTCATGTTCGTGGTCTATCCGAAGTCGAGGTCAACCATCGGATCTACTATGTATAGATCCACGGCGTAAGATTAATATACAAGTCGTTTGATCGAAGAAGAGTGAAGGAAAAGTGACTTGCGACAATGCGAAGTGCCGATAAGTGGACTCGATGAAGTTATGAGTGCGGTTTTATAAAGTTTGAAGTCCGACAGTCTAATCGCATGTCAGAGAAGGCAGAGATCGGAATTTATAGTAGAAAGGTTCGAAGGTGTAGACCCGATGATTCTATAGAAGTGGATGTATAAGATTTGAGATCCGCTTATGTGTTCAGAGCAAAATTTCATGTAATTCCCTTGTATTCCTTTGTATTATGTTAAAGTGTTTCACCGAGTGGTTTTTAAGGCAAAAACATATATTAACGATTCCGATAGTCACATATCGGAATCGGAGGGGTGATGAGGCATGTATGTATGATCCACGGATGAGCCGATAGCCGATTGTGATAAAGTTATCCTCGTTAAATGTGCCAAGATCGTACCAAAAGTGGAAAAGGTATTGTTTGCATGTATTTCCTTTGTAAAAGGTTCATAAAGGAAAATAGCGCCGATGAAGGGTTTTATGTGTAAAAACATATGTAACCAATGTATAAAAAGGAAAGGTTATATATATGTCGTTTAAGGGGTTGTATGGAGGTTACGAAGAGGTTTAAAGCACCGATAGGAAAGATTTGTTAAAGACTTTAATAAAGTCTTATATGAAGGCTCGAGGGTTGTAAATAGTCCTGATAGGAGGTTTAAGTGGGGTGATTGAGTTCCAATATAAAGGAACTGTATAAAAGAGGGCCTTAACCATTTGTGTGTGATGGTTTGACTCCTTTGTGAGTTAAACACCTGGGATTGATGTATTAATGCATTTTTATGCATAATGTGGGCATGTGCGGGAGTGACCCTGCGTCAAAAAGGCTATTCGGGGAATTTGTTGGTAACAAACTACGGCCTATTCAAAGTCTGTTTGAATCATATTCGGATTTTCATTCAGGGATTTGCTAAGATTAGGCCAGGATTATCCATTGTATATTAATGTATTTTTTGGCTTTCCTTTTTATGTAATTTTTAGTTGAAAAACTAGGAAAAACTTTTATTCTTTCAAATGTATAAATACCCATCTTGATTATGAGATTGGGGTTGTGATTTGAATTAAAAAAGACACTTATATGTGCACTATTGTTATTAAATGATATTTTATCTTATAGAACCATCAAGAATTTCTGGAGAAGGCATAGCAGAAATCATCTTGGGTACTATTATTCTGAATTTCTTCTATCTCTGTTTTTCAAGAGAAATTGTTTATTTTATCCATTCCTGTGTATTGAATCAAATTTGTATTTGTCCCTGTTGAAGATACTAATGAAAGCGATATTCAAATTCACTTGGTTCATTGAGTTTTACATGTCTGTGGTCATTAAAAGCTAATTTTGATTAACTATGTACTCAAGATTACTTTTATCGTTTAGGGGGGTTAGTTCCAGTTTTACTTATTGATCTATATTACTAAGTAACATTAGAAAATTATAAAATCATGTCAATTCAATAAATCCTGGGTACATTTAGTTAATAATATTATATTTTAGATTATATTAGAGTAATAGGTATGCAATACATAGCTCAGAGTTATACTTTGTCTTTTTTTATCCATGTATTGTACACTTGTTATGTGGAAGGGTAACTAGTCCCATAATACTAGTCGGAACCACCACTTCAACATATATAGATCTAAGTTATAGGTCTTGACTGGGTGGATTTCCCCAAATGTTGATTAGGACATTTTTTCGATCAACAGGTTCAAAGGAACACCGAAAGGAGGACAGAGGAATGTGGAAAATAATGGTTTGTATAATATATTTTTTTCTTTTTTTTTTAAATATTTATTTAATTTATTACATATCCCCCAAGGTGAAGACCAGGTATTATATTACAAAGTTTCTTTTATATTATGAAATGTCTTATTGATGAAAGAAGAGAAAGGCCTAATGAAAAATGCATATATCATATCTAATATCAGAGCTTTGATATCGTAGGAATTCATTTGAAATCCCTGATATTCAAAGTCCAATCCATAAAGTGGCTCTTTTCAATGATCAAATTAATATACTAAGCGCCATATAACATCTAGAACTATATAATAAAGCGGTTGTCGGAGGACCCACATTCCACAACATTGTTTCCACTCCCGCATATCAGAGGTAGTGCATATCAGAGATTTCCTTTCGAGACACATTTCAAAAACTCTGAGAAAACTCCCTACGATCTTTGATAGTGATATTCCAATATTGTGGATATGTTGATACAACATATCCCTCCATTATTTGATAGCGATATAACCTCTCACTCCTATCTCCGATAATATATCAATTGTCAATATTCCAATGCCCCCCCCCCCCCCCCCCGCTCCGACTTCCAATATCTGCCAAGCTCTAATATCCAGACCTGATATATGTATTAACGATGGTATATTCAGAATATCACATCTGCCCCTTACATCAGAAATTTTTATAAGGTAACAGTCATAAAACCTCTGATTTCAGATATTGCTCTGGATTTGATGAGTATATAAACAATAGTTTAATGTTGATATCGTGTCTTCTCCTCATCGAGACTTCTTTACATTGTAAGTTTTATATTATTTCCATTGTTAAAAGTTGCAATATCCATTTCTCTGATACCTGTTAACATCTACCACTTGTCACCTCCCATGGGCCGCTGTAGTATAAATTTAAAAATTCGTGATTTATATGGTTTTGGGGCATAAATCGGTTGTTAAGACTCAAAGAACAAAATTTGCAAGGATGGGCCGACCACCAAGAGCTATAGGCCATATCGGAAGTGTGAAATATCTCAACTCCCATGTTAATTCTTTGATTAGAAACTTCCGATGAGAGGGGCGTATGATTGTTTTACAGGCTGAGTGGAAGAGGTCACATGTAATGTAAATGGAGGCGGGAATAATGTAACAAAAAGTGAGTTATCCATAATACTTCAGCCACTTTATAATATATAAATGAACTACATCCACTTGGTATGAGGTTTAGTACTTTTTGATATTAGGGATTTCAAATGAATTCCTTCAATACCAAAGCTCCAATATATTGATATGTGCACGACTTGTTTTTTTAATTAAGGATTAAAGTCTATGAATGATTCTTGGTCTCGGGGGCTATGTATAAAATAAAAATAAATTATTTACAAAATATTTGCAATTCAAATTCATATTTTTACAAATAAGTAAATTTATGAAACAAAAGTAATGTACAATTTATGCATTTTAACATGCCAAGGTAATGAAAAATGTCCAATCTTCAATTAGGCGCCATAGACCAAACGTCCAAATGAGACCACAAAAAATTATGATAGGAAAATAGAAACAAATTGAACTCATTGAAGCAATCCAGATTCTCAAAATCAAATAGTAATAGGACCAACCATTCAATTAAAGGGCCCCCATAATGAAAACTAAGTGAATAATGGGGGGGTTGTGTTTTTCCCCAACACACTGGCAATGTAGTAAAGGACACAAGGTAGCCTCTTACAAAGTTGTGCTCGAAAGCCTGTGCATGTCAACTTGTTTGTCCCCCACCCGCATGCTATCACTCTGAACTCAAGCAATTTTCTAGCTGAGATGTTCCCTCTGAACATTTCACAATTCTAGAGGGGAACCAATCTTCCCTCCAGAAATTGTGCAATCCTGTTGGGCTCCATAATTGCGCAATCCATCAAGGCATTCCTCCCTCAGGAAATTGTGTAATCCATCCCAACACTGGGCCTCAACCCATAAATTGCACAATTCTAGGAGAAAGTGACCTGCTGACCCTAGAAATTGTGCAATTCCTAAGGGACAGCAAGCCTTGCTTAGCCAGGAAACTGCACAATTTCCAGGCTTGCAGGCTACTGCATGTGCTATCAGGTTGACTGGTTCCCTCCAGGACTTCACAAGCCTGACTTGCATGCATGGGTTGCTTTTCCCCAAAAAGCAAAAAACAAAGCATCCCTAGATTCTAGGGATCTATTTTTAGCAGCTGGAGGTTACATGAAAAGATCTTTTTAGAAACCTCCTGCCAAGTGTCATTTTTTCCTATATTTGTGGCATGCGCGTCATAACCTCAATCTTATCAAAACTCATTTGTCGAACACTGCAGATATCATCTCTCACATCGATCTTGCAGCTTTGACATCCCACATCACATCTAGGAGTCTTAGGCACATTCAACTCAACTTTTTTAAGGTAAGTCTTCTTCTCATGTCATGTGTTACGTTTCGATCGCTTTTTGTATTTCATTTTGTGTATGTGTTGTCTGCTTGATTTCAATGAATGTTTGATGTTGTTTTGATGCATGTTAGCTTGTAGAAGCATTGTTTCAGTTTTTCTTTGCATCTCACTATTGTTGCATGCATGATATTGTTTCTACACTTACTGTCGTCGTCGCGACGACTCACTTCACACACATGCTTGCTTTCCCATTTTCTGAATCTTGCAATCATTGTTTGCATGCATGGTCATTCACTCTTGTTTGCACTTAGCTTTGCCATGCATTCAGACTTTTCATGTTTCCAGTTGCCTGTCAGTGGGTCTGGGCTGTCTTGGCCTAGACCTTGCCTTGCCCGACCAGCAAATGAGCGTTTCTGGAAGTGAAGGCTCTGCCTTCCCTCTAGAAATTATGCAAATCTAGCCAATCACTAGCCTCCAGGGTTGCATTACACAATTCTAGGAGGCAGTGCCTTGCTGGGCCCAGAAATTATGCAATGGAGTATGTTGGTTTGCATGTCACTGCTAACTGAAATTGTGTATTGCGTAGCTTCAGTCCTTAGCAGGCTAGGCTAGACTATGCATTGTGTAGTTCTAGTAGTCATTTAGCCTCCTGACAGCCGGACTGAGCCTTGCACAGTTTTTGGAGTCAGTCTCCTAGCCTCCCGATGGAAATTGTGCAATCTCCACAATCAGTCACACATTTATGTTGCAAGTCAGTCCTCAAGTTTGTTTTGGTTTTCAAATAACAGATTTCTTGCCATGAGTGTTTCTATATCTCCAAGTATCACAAGTGTTCATCTTCCTCTCAATAGCACAACTACAATGGCCTCCAGGAGAGGAGAGTCAAAGGACTGTGTTGAGAGCGCAACTAGGGATGCAGTTGAACAAGTGTTTATGAACTTTTTTATTTATGAAGACACCAAGTTGCTCATAGATAAGGATATCAAGATGAAATGGCAGCGGCATCACAGATAGTAGCACCATCAGAAACAGCATAGGGTAGCACACCTATGCACGACCAAGGCAGGAGGAAGGTTGTCGACAGCACATAGGCGGAGAAAAGTTGCAATTTCAAAGGAGATCCACTTGTGATTAAAGCATCTTTGGGGATTGAGGCTAAGAGGTGACAATGTGACAAGAGGATCATGCAAAGGTAGAGAGAAAAACAGAGAAGGAGTTGCAGGAGCTAAAGTGACAACTCAGGGAAGAACATGACCTGCACAAATGAGAGAAGGAAGCACAACAGGAGGCGCAACATGCACAAACTAATGAAATTGCACCCATACAGGTTATAGACCCATCCCAAGAGTTGGCACAGAGAAGACAGGGTGACCAGTGCTATCAATTGCATGCAAGGGTGTTCAGGAGCATGGATGTCATGTGCACACGCATGCGATCCCACCGATTGGCACATTCACCGAGGTGAAGACAAGAACCAAGTCCGACTAGAACTAGACATGTACTTCGACAAGTTGATGCACATAACCACCAGCACACACTTGGAGATCAACGCAAACACTATGCATCAATATTTTGTTGGTCCAGTTGCACTCAAGACTATGATGCACATGTTATAAGATGAGTTGGACAAAGGATAAAAATCAGTGTACCCGGATGCAACAAAGGCAAGAGTTCGCTTTCAACAAGATGTCACCATTGAGAACATAGACACCATTACGGACTACCAAGATTGGCATCAGTTCGTCACTGTCGATCATCATGAGGATGTCGAAGAGTTGGTCTTCCCACAACTGTTCGAGTCTTAGTGATGTCTTGCATGGCTTACTCAAGCCTATTTTGTCTCACATGGGTACATGTCTAGATTGTAATGTAACTTCTTGTAAAAGTGAAAGAACAAGCGTCAATATTAGAATGTAACATTCATGTAGTAGTTTAAGAGTCATGGGTAGGTGAAGAGTCACAAAGGGGAATGTCAAGGGTCACCCCACCCTTTGCTATTTATAGAACCTCATAACTCATTATACAGCCTTTTGGGATCCATGATTTTGATAGGTATATCTTAGAGAAAGCTTGGACTATATTGTAATGAGCCTTGGCTTCTCCATAGTGCATAGCTAGTATATCTCTTTGGAGGAGCAAGCAGAAGTGATTGTAACATTCCATTGTCATGACTAGTAGTTGGACATGGTTGTATGTATGATTGGAACTTTCACTTTCTTAATATAACCGAGCTAGCACATTTCATGCATATGTTGTTATTTTATTTCAGTTGCCTTGGTTACGCTAACGATATATGTAGTTGTTTTCTTACGCATGTATGTATGGAATCTTTCTATATATGTATGTAAGAATCTTGTTGAGATGTGTTGTTGGTTCAACCATCACTTTGGATCGTTGGTTGACCTGCGTTCTAGCTTGTGATGTATCTTTGCTTGTGTGTTCCCTTCCAAGCCGCGTGTTTCCATAGGTTTCCAAGTGGCGCTCTTATTCCACTTTACATGTGTTAGAACCCTTCATGCACCTTCCTTGGCTTATTGCATTGGTCACACCCTTGCTACCAACAAGGACGTCCTGCTTTCCTTTGTGTGCAACCGAGCTCAAGGCGACACCGTGCGACCCACTGCTAGGACTCCTACACCAAATGGTCTGAGGTCTAGTTGGGACTTCTTACTAGGGAGATCCACTTGACATGTTGGCGAGTCCAGCACCATAAACAAGGTCCAAAAATATGACATGAACATCAATGTCCATAGAACAACTTTGGGTACCTAATATTTGAGAATTAATGAGCTTGAGCATATTTATTCTTGTTGGTTGATTTACATATTTGTGTGGATTATTTGAAAATTTAATAGACTTGCTCCATTGTTTAGTGCTTCTTTGACTAATCTTTTGTTTATCTTCATTGTCTCTTCCTTGTAAGGCCTTTTCATAACTTCGAAGACCTTTGAATCATGTGGACCCAACACTAGCCTTTCCTTTAAAAGGTTTTTGTGGTTCATGGTATCGTAGACTTGCCGTATTTGTTGGAGATCCTTGACTACTCAAATGTGGTTTAATTTCTTTGTTCCTTCAGAAAATGTTTTGTCCAAACCTATCTCAATTTTGGACTTCCCAAGGTCTATTCTCAAAGATACAATCCATGCTTCTAAACTATGGAAGTTATTTTCGCGTTCAATGATTAATTCATTTACAACCTCTTCCTTCCTTTTTGCTTCCTCAAGCTTGAGTATCAGAAACGTAATTTCCTCCTTATATGTTTCTGAAAACATTTTCTTATGTTTCCTAGTTAACTCTTGTTTCAAGAGTTTATTCTCATCCTCTAGATTAGTACAGTTCTTTTTTTTTATTCTAATTGTTGTGCTAGAATGTCTTTACTCTTAATAGCTTCTTCAAGTTTTTCTCTTTGATAAACAACCTCTTCATTATCGAATTTGTACATACCTTCTTCAACTCACAATAATTTCTCTTTCAATTTATTTTTCTTCCTTCTAACCTTCTTTAATTCATCAAGAGCATTGATGAGCTCCCCTTCAACATTCGCTTGTTGGCAATATTCCCATTGATGTCAAGATTAAGTTTATTGATTAATGTACATAAATTTTATTGATGCCACTAAGCACATAGGTGATAATTTATGTTGAATGGAAAGTGTACATAAATGTTGAATGTTGAATATAAAAGGCTGGAAATGATGTGAAGTGCAAAGGCTATGCTAATCAATGTGAAGGCTAAACATTGAGACAAAAGTTGAAATACATATATTTGTTTGAACCGAAAATGTAGATAATCCAAATCTGATTTATCTCTTGTAATTATTACTCAATGAGTTGTTAGTTCAGCTCTATTTTATATTACAAATAATTTTCAGAACTGAAAATGAAAAGACAAGCTTGTGAGTAGTTTTGGAAGTCCAAGAGGCTATGCTTCATTTCATATTCCTCCAAACAATAAAAATAACCAAGAGGGATTTCTTATAAGACATATAATATGGAATGACGCTGATGATCTTCTTTTTGAATGGAAGTGGTATGCAACAGAGAAAGAATGAGTAGTAGCAGAAGAGAAGAAGAGCGAAAAGAAGAATTAGTTCAGTAGAAAACTTGACAACAGAATTGGATATGAGGTAACCAGTATTTGTGACTTGATAATTTTTTGTCCTTTTCTATGTTGCAGCTTGAAAAAGAACATATTGTAGCATGTTGAGTTAGGAGCCTCCTGTGGATTGTAGCCTACAAAAAACTTGTGGGAGTTGGAGCTTTGGTTGAGGTAGGAGCCTCTTGTAGGTTGGAGCCTATAAAAATCTGATCTAAAAAGGAGTAGCAACTTTCCTTCACATCACTTTCAGCCTAAATTTCTTGGTTTCTCCCTTTGGGGTTTCCACTTATATGTTGTCTTCATGTATTTAATTCTTGCATGTTGTGTGAATGCTTTGAATGCTTGGTAAACAAATCTATAAACCTATCTCCTTGAAATCTGCAACAGGAATTCAATAACTATTGAGCACAAACATAAATCATTAACTACAAAAGAAGAAGATTAAGTTGAGCAAAAAAAAAAAAATTATTTAAATTACTGATTCACCCCCCTCAGTAATTTCTCATCTTAAATATCACCCCTATGCCTTCTTCTTCTTCCTCGAGGTTTGGGTCGTTCTTGGATTTAGATTTAGATTCTAATGCAATGAGTAAGAATTCATCAAGCTCATCTTATGAAGACTCTTTTTTGTTTGCTTCTAATCCAAAAATATCCTCTTTAGAGAAGAGGCCCTTTTTCTTGAAATATTTCTTCTTCTAAGATTTTTTAGCTTTATCTTTGGGATTTTGATCCTTTTCCTTTTCTGGATATTCTATAAAGGACACTTGGAGGGAAAATTGCAAACTCTTCCACAGTCAAAGCATTTGAAGGGTAGCTTGCCTTCATACTTACTTGAATCACGTTTAATTTCTGCCAAATTGAGCTAGCTCTTGCTCAGATTCACAACTGGAATAGCCTTGGTGATCTTTGTGTTCCTTATTCTTCTTTGACACTTTAAATGTTGTCTCCTTTGGCTTAACCTTCTCTTTTCCTATTCTCATATCGTAGGTTTTGAATGTTCTATGTAGTTGCTCCATTGAAAGAGACTTCAAGTCTGACATCTATTCTATATTTGAGATCTTAGCATTGCATAACATAGGCAGTGATCTCAAGACCTTCTGAACAACTACTTCCTCCTTGAGTTCTTCACCAAGTCCTCTAATCATGTTTGCTACCTCATAAACTCTAAGAAAATAGTTTACTATATTTTCTTCTCCATTCATTCTTAAGCTCTTGAATCTCATTCTGAAGGATTGAAACTTGGCTTACTTAATTTTCTCATCTCCTGCATACTTATTCTTGATCTTGTCCCATATTTTCTTAGTTGACTTATAATGCATTAATTTTAATAGTTCAGGTTGATTAAGACCAATGAGAATGGAATTCTTTGACTTGGCATTGTTTTGTATGAGGGGTTGGACAGTATAATCAACAAATACAAAGCTCCAAACATCTACACTTAGGGACATGAGATAGGCTTCCATACTAACCTTCAAGAATATATAGTTTGTACCATCAGTATCTTGTTTGAATAGGCATCTTGACTTTCTTGTCTGGCCATGACTCCCTACTGATCTACCTTCAAGTGGTTAAGTTGTTCCTGAAGGAACCAATATCTGATGCCAATTGTTCGAAATCAATAATTACTAAGAACAGGGGTGAATTAGTAATTAACATATTTTCCTTCTTTTATGTTGATCACTTAAACTTTTAATTGCATAAAATAAAACAATACATGATAGACCAGCATTCACATACATTTGAACATAGTGATTGACGTGGAAACCCTTCCAAATAAAGTTTGTTTTGTATTATGATGATAATCAAGGCACCAATGTTGATTACATCATATGTTCGTGAGGTCTACTCACAAGAGACCCCAACCCCCTTCAAATAAACAAGCCCCAACTTTCTTAGAGGCACCAACCTCTTATAATTGTAGGCCCCTACTTGCTTCAACCAAGTGTTCTAGTTTTCATACAATTTTCAAACGAGAACAATGACCTACGTTAGTATTACAAAATAAATAATGACTTGATTTGTTGTCTTTCGACAGTTCTCTCTCCTTTATTATTCACAACCACACTTAGATGCCTTTGTCTTTTCTCCTCTAGTCTACTGCACTCTCTATGGTTCACTCAGCATACTTATCATTCGCACACAACCATATGGATTCCTTTGCATAGCTCACTCTATTGTTCCACTATGTTTCATCTCATACACATCTCTCACACACATGCATCTCCCACTTACTATACTCTCAGCCCCACTCACTATACTGGGAGTATCCTCCAACTCTACCACATAGATTTAGAACCACATTAAATGATTTAGATATTCCAAGGAAGTAAAAAAATGGAACACAAAACTAGTAATCATAAATACACCGAATGATTTCTTGCATGGTACCAATGATACTTAAATTATCAGAATGACTTCCTTTACCAATTAATTGATAACAATACCTTATTAGAGTTTTTATGTTGAGACTACATTCTCATTCTAAACTGAGTTAAATTTGTCCTACGTTGTCTTTTGTCCAAGACCAGAGGAAGCCAATTACTGAAGAAAATGTGCTACACCAACCGCATTAACTGTGATCTGTTGCATTCAACCAATGTAGTTCAATTTTGTTTCATTTTTGTTGTTATGGCATGAAAATATGATAAAACTTGATTTGGATTGGATCATTATATTGTTTTTCATCCATCTCGATGCATTTGGAGTGGAAAAAGTGGAGGAATCATCTCACGGGATAGTTTTTACCAGCGGGACCCAGTTTGGTAAAACGGGGTATGAAACCTTCTCGAAGCATTGTTTAGGCATCAAAAAAGGTTTTTAGGGGGTAATATTTTGTTGCTTTAGTGTCGTGCCATTTCATATTATTACACATAAAGATATTTCCAATGATGTAAGAAGCGCGTCAATCAGAGTCTATATACAAAAGTTATGTCACTTGGAAGTTGACCTTCTTGTTTTCACACCTACAGTTAAGGAGCATGCCACGCCAACCCCCATTATTCATGGAAAAGGGGCTAGCCATGTGATTATGATGTAAAATACTTTAGAATATTATATATTGTAACTCTAGTTAAGAGTTTATGTAGTCAAAATTAACCACTGATAGGTTATCGGGTTGTGTTATAACTAGGCACTAGGAGGAAGAGGCATTCCATTATTTTGAGAGAATTTTGTTAGATAGATGAGCAAAGATATACATGAGAGTAGGAGGTAGAGAAAACATAGATGATATGTGCACGATAGCAACCCACAGACCACAGACATTACTTTTTTGTACCTACAACCATGTTTCAGGCAGAGAAAGAGAGTGAAGTGACCTCACCTTCCAGTTGGGTTTTCTCTTGAAAGGGTTTCCTAGTGAGCATATCTTGTGTCTTATGTGTGTGTGTGAGCTTATTTTTCGTTCTCTACTTTTCTTCATAATTTATATTCACATGTATGCACTAATTATAGTTAATTTTATAGATCTTAAAGTTTAATAAATCTGTAATAGTATAGAATCTCATATTTTTAATATAATATTATCAAATATGTTGTGACGAATTTTCCAGTGGAATATCCATGGAAATTTACAGATTAAACCTCCTTGACTCAACAATTATGGTATATCATAGATATTTAGAAGTGTCTATGGTTATATCTCCAAAATTAGCTAACTTCCAAATTTAGTGAATGCCACCAAACCTACCATTTTGCACCCTTAATGACTTGACATCATATGCCCAAGGGGATAGAACCAAAGGCCTAAATGAAGAGAACTTTAAACCACAGCTCGGCGGTTGGGAGGTCTTTTAATGTGTAGGTAGTCCCGTTTCTCGATTGTCAACTGGCCAACTTGATGTACACTTGATTTTTCCTGCACTGGATCCCACACTGGTCAAGAGATCAGGGGTCGAGGATTAGTCCTTTATACTCCTATCAGAACCTTTCGAAGAGGCAACCTCCTGACTATACCAACCTACCAACTAGGCCATTGGTCTGACTGGCTCAACTTCTTCAAAAATCTGCCAAATTCTGAAATTTCTTTAACAAAGAAATTTCTGGAAAAACATAAGGTCTATATGGAACCTTGAGGCCTCGAACTATACCAAAACTTCAATTGGTCATACTTCCATCATCCCTTGGAGTTATTCAAGTTATCTTATATTGTTGTAAAGGTATTTCCGGGATTTGTGCATCTGAGCACATTGTAAAGGAAAATGAGAAAATCCCCTTAGGCAAAAGTTCCTTCAAATACTATGCCACCCAACCATCATAGTTATAATATTTTTAGCTTCCTCACTTATCTTGCTACTATGATGCCTCTCTACTAAAAATCACAGCTACGAGAGGAATCCCCCTGAACTTGACTTTTCTTAGCAAGATCCATGGAGCCAACATCTTTGACATCAATGAAAACATTTTCTCAACAATTTTAATCCTAATTAAATAAAAAATAATCAATGTTGATCAAATAAAGCCATAAAAAGGTGTAATAGATATGCAAACACATGTTTACAAGAAGGAACGACTTTCCTAATTGGAATTTGTTATCAAAATCTTTCTAAAATGGTTTATAGAATAGGGTACTTTTCCCAAATAAATCCTTGTATAAAATCCTTCAAGTACTTTACAATGATCCTTCAAACCCGTTGCCTCCCCAACCATGCAAGAGAGATAGAAAGTCACATATCTAACTTCCCCAACTATGGAGGAGAAATAGAAAGACACATATATAACTCATGACCACTTAGCTAACCCTTAAGACTCGTTACTTATATTTTTCTTCAAATTCTTTTGTTGAACACTAATAATGAGATCAAGAAAAACAAAAAAATAAAAACATTAGAATGTACCTTCATGATGATGAGTGAAATATGTCCCGTAATGATAAGTGAAACATTTAATTAGAACTTATTATACGTGTCTATTTTTAATAGGTTTTCAGAATTTTAAGTTAATTATGAATAATTAATTTTAACCTCCAAAGAATATTCTAGAATATTCATAGTAGTACACAGAAATCAAATGATGAGATTTATCTCCAAAGTAGTTATGTTGTTTTTGTCCTTTTAATTGAATTAGTTAATTAAAAAAATGCCATATGAACAAGTGTCATTTAAAGTGGGCTACGGTTTTTTGGGCATGGGATATTGATAAGTCATGGTATTGTAACAAAGTATATTTACATATTCAAAGTCTACATGGTAAAATGAGGGTAAATATTCATGGTTAAGAATCTTGTTTCCTGCTTTTCTAAATGTATATATGTGTTTAACTTATATATTAATTCTTCTAAAAAAAATTGATCTCTCTAGAATCTAAGTAGGCTATAAAAAGAGTTGATATATAATTTAATAGTATATACATTTAAGAAAACATGGTACCACTTCACAATAAGATCTTGACATGGGACAACATTTTAAAAAGGGGATTTGTGGGACCAAATGGATGTGCTTTATGCAGAAAGAAATTAGGAGACCATTTGCTAATAAAATTCCCTGGTGCTCAAAATTTCTAGAAGACAATATTTCAGATTCTAAATATAAAAGAAGACTTGAGCAGGAACACATTTGAAGAGTTGCTAATTCAAACATCTCATAGCCCTGCCTATTCTTGTAGCATGGGGTACATGGCTTCTAAGAAGCAATGTTATTTTCAACAACATAAAGATGTGTATTCTCCTTAAATAATGGGAAGAGCCCAATTTCCCATTATCTCACAAGAGCTGCCTATTGGGTTCTTTGATGGAGTTTCTAAAGGGATTATCTATGGAGTAGGGAATGTGATAAAAATAACTGCTAATATATTTGTCCACTTCATAATAGGCATTAATTCCAGGACAAATACTAAAGTTGAACAGATTATAGTTTGGGCTCTCATGACACTTGTCAAGATTTACAATATACTAAAACATTCAAATTCTTTGAGATTCAAAATGCATCATAGAATGGTTGAGAGGTACTTCTCATTTAGAGGTCTTGAATCTTGAAACAATCAAATCTAAAAAAATAGATAGATAAAAAAATCTAGAGCATCCAAGCTACTCCTATTATTCATATGAATTAAATGGATTCTCCTTGTTATTTTTAATTATGTTGGTTTTCTTTTTTCGAGGTTCATTGTCTTACAAGTCTTTCAATTTTGCTATAGACATTTTGTATGTAAAAGGCAGTTGATCTAGTTTAATGTTTTTGAATTTAAGACATTTGTGGTTTATATCTTTTGACTTAGTTACTGGAGAATCCCCAGTAAAAACCATTTTCCGTCAACGTCTCAGATCCCAACCGGGATCGATCATCAGTACTTCTTGAATGTTGATTGTAGAAGAGCTTAATTGAGGGATTTAAATAGTCATGAGGAGAGTAGATTTAAGGATGAGATGAATGTCGGCTTGTTTTAATAATATTAATTATAGATTTTTGAATAATTTTTTGATTAATTACTGATGAGTTAATTATTAATAAAATATGATTATAATCCTAATCTAAATAACTAAACTTAATAATGCTTAAGAATATTATTTAAATAACAATAAGTATCAGTATTAAAATATATATAATGTATTAATAATTCATATAGCTTTAATATAAAAATACTGTATACAATTATTAATAAAATTGAATGAAATATATTTTTAAAATATATTAGATTAATGAATAGTAAATTTAGTTTAATGATAATATAAATTATAAAAATTATTACATTAATAATAATTAATATATTAAAATAATTAAATTTAATAAATTAAAACGAATATAATAATAATATTAAATAATCTTAATAATTACAATTACTAATTAATTAATATAAAATGATAATAATATCAAACCATAAATAGATTAATATTGATATTGAAATTAGGACATGTTTAATTTTTATAATATTTAACTAATTAATAGATTTATAAATAAAGTATTTATTGAATCTAATTAAACAATACATATAATAATAGTAGACTATTACATAAATTATTATTGTAAAATGTTGTAATTAAAACCTAAATATTATTATTATATACTTAAATTATTACAACAATGTTACTAACTGCTCATTATTAGAATAGTTTAATGTTGTTAATGTTGCAGTCTTGTTGTAATTCAGACCTTCAGTTAGGAGTTGCATTTTTAAGTTTCTAGTTGGCTGCCAAATCTCGTGGTTACAACTTTTCATTTATGTAGCCTTTAGTGTTAGAAGTTTCTTCCAACTTGTTATTCTGTACTTTTTTTTATTTTACTAAATAACAAAAAGGTATGTGAACAATAAAAAA
>APFE030813374.1:19358-35662 GCA_000404065.3 Pinus taeda | reverse complement strand
TGTGTGTGTGTGGGATTTTTAATCATAGTAATTGGAGTTGTCTTTAGTGCAACTTTTTGGAGTTTCTGGTGCTAGAATCTGGAGGAAAAAATTGTGGTGAAACCTTTATTTGTGTTATTTAAACTAGTTTTTTTTACTGTATATATGGATTCAACACCTTGAAAACCACCTATGGCACTTATGTTATGCAGGGGTTACCTATCATTGAATTCCTGCCAGATTTTAGAGAAAATTGTGGTGAAATCTTTATTTGTGTTATTTAAACCAGTGAAACCAAACTCGTTCTTTTTTGGCCAAGTGTCCGAATCCTGCGAATCGGAT
This sequence comes from Pinus taeda, assembly GCA_000404065.3. Classification (NCBI taxonomy): domain Eukaryota; kingdom Viridiplantae; phylum Streptophyta; class Pinopsida; order Pinales; family Pinaceae; genus Pinus; species Pinus taeda. The sequence goes on along the minus strand of APFE030813374.1, from coordinate 35,341 downwards.
TTGATTCGCCCTAAATCGTGTCTGAATCCAGATTCATGTCCCACTTGGGCACACCATGTCACGAAATCTGGACACGAATCTAGCAAATTGGAACTGCGGGCCAATAAAAGGGAAAACTTTATGATTTTCTTTATCATTTTGTGTCATTCCTTTTGCAAGAAGTGAGTTGTGGGTTTGTTGTTAAAAGTTTGGAGCAAGGAGCCAAGGGTTTGGAGCATTTTCAAGGAGATTCAAGCAACGGGTAAGTGCATTTCCTCTCTATTTTTTTGCATTTGTATTACATCAGTTTGTATATGCCTTTGTTTTACAAATTTGTGCATGTTTTGTTTATTTATTTTATAGTATTCATGGGTCAATCAAGGGTAGTAGGTAGGGGGCAAAGGAAGGGGAAGAATGTCCCCATTGGAGATGCCCTCCTCCCCCAATATCATCAGAGTCTGTTGCAAGTAATGTTGAGGGAAGACTTCCTCCTAAAAGTAACATTGAGAAATATCCCTTGTGGAAACATGTCACAAGAGAGGATGGGCCAAGTAACAAGGGGAAGGGAGGAGGCAATGTGAATTGGAGATGCAAAATTTGCCACAGTACTTTCACAAGCACATATTTTCGTGTGAAAGGTCATTTGTTGGCTTTACCAGGTTGTGAAGTTGGAGCTTGTACACAAGTTCCTTTACAAAAGAGGAAAGAAATGGAAAAAGAGTTCACTGTAGGTATGGCAAATGTGGTTGCAAAATAAAAAATAAAAAAACCAAGAATGATGACCCCTTCCATTTTTGTGGAAAGGCACCACCAAATTTCCATTTGAGAGTTCTGTTGGGGGACAAGCAGCAAAAAGAAAGACAATTTCACTTGGTCCAATGGACAAGATTTTTCAAAAAGAGAAACGGGAAGAGCTTGATCTCACCATTGCCCTTTTTTTCTATCAAAACTTCATATCCTTTAATGTTGCATGCTCACTTCTATTTATTGAGATGTGTCAAGCTCTAACTCATGGGCCTCCATCATGTTATGTGCCTCCTAGTTCAGGGAAGCGTAGAACCACATTGTTGACGAAGGCAAAAAAAGAGGTGCAAAAAATGCTTGAGCCTATTAAAGCATCATGGCCAACATCTCGGGTTAGCATTGTTTCTGATGGATGGACAGATCGAACATGACACCCACTCATCAACTTAATGATGTCTTCCTTGAATGGTCCAGTTTTCTTGAAAGCAGTGGATACACTTGGAGAATGCAAGGATGCAAAATTTATGGGCGAGTTGTTTATTAAAGTTATTGAAGATGTAGGTGTTGATTTTTGTGTGCAAATCATTATAGATAATGTACCTGTTTGCAACGCTGCTGGCATGATTGTGGAAGCTAAATATCCACAAGTGCTTTGGACAACTTGCGTTGTCCATTCATTGAACTTAGCACCGAAATCCATTGCTTCTGATGTGCTTTGGATTGGTAACATTATTGAGGATGCACGACTATCTATAACTTTGTTCAAAATCATACAAATGCACTCACTATTTACAAGTAGTACAACAATATATCATTGTTGAAGATTGTTGATACATGGTTTGCCTCTTCTTTCATCATGTTGAAAAGTTGGAGGGAGGTCAAGACTGCTCTTGGGGCCATGGTTATTTCTGAGTTTTGGTCTTTTTGGAGAAAGATAGAACAACTAGCCTCTAAAAGAGTGAAGGACACAGTGCTAAATGATGCTTGGTGGGAGAGGGTAGATCTAATTATTCAGATCACTGACCCTATCATTTCTTTGCTTCGATTTGCAGATATAGACAAATCCATCCTATTGGATCATTGATTAATTGAATATGTATTATGATTTATCATTTATGAATTTATAATTTATAATTCATTGATTTATCATTTATGTGACATGTATTTGAATTTTGTATGTACTATGCATGCTATAATGTTACTAACTCACTTTGTAAAGAGTAAAACTTACATTTACATAAAGGTCTATCTTTGAAATCAATGAATTTGTATAAAAAATATCTAATTTTTAATATATATATATGATATATATATAATATAATATATATTCTGAACATGTCGTGTTTTAGGATCAAGGCCTCGAATCCTCGTATCCTACGAATACTGAATCCCCGTGTTAGGTTACTTAGATTTAAATGGAGTTGTCTTTAGTGTGACTTTTTGGAAGCTTTTCCCGTGGATTTCCAGTTTTATTTCTCTAAAACCCTCTCGGAATTCATTGAAATCATATGATTGATGGGTAAATCCTGCATAATAGAAGTTCCGTAAGGGTTTTTAATGTTCATTGAAATCACATGATTGATGGGTAAATCCTACACAATAGAAGTTCTCTAAGGGCTTTTAATGTTTCTAAACCCAGATATGGAGTCAAAAAATTATTTTAAATAATACAGATCAAGATTTCACCTCAAATTTTTCCACTAGATTCTAGCACCTGAAACTCCAAAAAGTCCCATTATAGACAACTCCCATTTAAACTAGTTTTTTTCACTGTATATATGGATTCAGCACCTTGAAAACCTCCTAGGGCACTTCTATTGTGCAGGGGTTACCCATCAATGAATTCCTACACTGTATATATGGATTCAACACCTTGAAAACCTCCTAGGGCACTTCTATTGTGCAGGGGTTACCCATCAATGAATTCCTACCATATTTTAGAGAAATTAGACCGAAAAAAATTCCAAAAAATCACACAAAAGACCACTGAATAGTAATTTATAAGATATTTTTAAAGTAATATGTAAATAAGATTTTTAAATTAATCTGTAAATCAAATTTATTACAATACTATGGCAGTAGTCTATAACGCGACTTTTTGAAAGCTTTTTCGGCGGATTTTTCCGGTCAAAATCCGGCATCAATTCATTAGAATCCCAAGTTTGATAGCTAGTTTTTGCACAATCAATGGCTTCCACGGGTTTTAAGGGCGCTGAATCCAAATATGCAGTTAAAAAACCATTTTAACTGCTAAAAATCAAGATTTAACCTCATTTCTTCCGCCGGATTCCGTCACCGGAATCTCCAAAAAATCGCATTATAGACAACTCCAATACTATGGACTAATACCTTTAACTTATTAATACCACATACCCATAAAACCATATACCTGATTTTTTTAATTAATATTAAATTTAAAAAACCAATAAATAAATTAAACTAACAACGTGCATACACTTATTTTATACGACTTGCCATTGACGTAGTGTAATTAAAGGCATCAAGTCTCTGCACATATATCTATTAACAGTTGACATTGTTTTAAACTAACAACGTGCATACACTTATTTTATACGACTTGCCATTGACGTAGTGTAATTAAAGGCATCAAGTCTCTGCACATATATCTATTAACAGTTGACATTGTCTTCCATATTTATATTCACTTGGTTATCCACGCCTCCATGTTCTGCCATTACATTTACTGCAACCTCTTCTCAGCCGGGGCCTTCATTAAATGTATAAAGACTCCAATCGTCGCCATTGTTTTAAAATTTGTTTTCCATATTTATATTCACTTGGTTATCCACGCCTCCATGTTCTGCCATTACATTTACTCTAACCTCTTCTCAGCCGGGGCCTTCATTAAATGTATAAAGACTCCAATCGTCGCCTTACAGAAGTGTGAGAATTCAACAATAATTTTTCTTGCTCTTCCACCCACTGTTTGCAAGCCTTGACTGCCATGGGCTCTCCTTCAGTGATGGCTCAGTTGGTATACTTGTTACTCTTTCAGCTGCTGTTTGCGACCATTAGCTGCCATGGCTTCTCCAAAGATGGTAACCTGTTTTTCATTCTCAATTACATTGCCAAAGCATACTTTTGTTTACCCTTTTATTCATTTTGTGTTTTCTGGGGAAGTTGTGTTTATAGGAAAAGAGATCCAAATGGGTATGAACCAGGCGGATCCATGGCGTTTGCAGGGAAGAAATGTAGGGCAGATAAGGGAGAATTATGGAGATGATTATAGACGAAGGAAACGGCCGCTTAGCCCTGCTGCACCTTTACCTAACCAGGGGCCTCATTGGTTACGTCGCGCCGCTCCGCGACCACTACCACCGCTGCCGCCGCCATCACCGCCCCCATATGGCCGCTAAAGCCCTCTCAACCGTAATTTTTTACATTTTGAAGTTCCTGGATTAGCGTTCTGAGAGAGATAGAGACTCTTCCCAAGAAGATTAATGGATCTCTGGATACTGATACTAACTTAGGAATGGCTGCTGACTTTTTTCAAAGAAGAACTGAATTCTACTCGCGGTTCCAACTGAGCAGCCCAGCCCAATCTAAATCCACTGTGAAGATGAGAAAGATGCATACGTGGATTAGAAGTTTCAATAAAGAAATATATTTTGAGTATTTCCTGGTCTTTCTCATCACCGAAGATTTTGTTGTTTTCTGGGATATAGGATAGAGTTAGGGAATTTGTATTTTTTAGTTTGTTGAGTTGAGAGGTTTATTTTACATTACAGTTTAGTATGAAGATGAAGAAATGTGTAAATTTGACTTTTTAAAATAAAATAAATATAAAAAATTATGTTTAAATAGAAAAAATAATATTGACTATAATAAAAATGAATATATTGTAAAGTAATTAGAAGTAAAAAAAAGAATGTGTGAATTAGATGGTTAGATGTTTAGATCTTATAGGATTCGTCTTGCGAGGCAGATGAATTGTCGGGCAGTTAAAAATGGCAGGAATCTGGGCAAATTTTTTTCAGAAAATCTTGTAGAGGCAGTTTTTGCATCTTGTTTTTGATGGTGGAAATGGATTCAACACCATCAAAAAGGTCTAAAACACCTAATATTTTGAAGTTTAACAACTATAAACTTAGATTTACAAAAATCCTTGCCGGTTAGACCACGGGATCTTAAACTTTTCAAAATTATTTCAACAAGATATTTAAATAAACAATTTGAAGATATATGTTAACTAATTTATCTCATATCAACTTCATATATATTTATATATAAAAAAAAATAAAATTATGGTTTTAATGGTTACAATTTTTATTTAATCCTATATATATTATATTTAGCATTCAAAAATACAATTAAAATAATGAAAAATAACACATTGTATTTTGCACTCTAAAAGGGTTTGAACCTGAAAGAAATTTGATCCCTTTCGACTTATGTTAAATTCGTAATTAAAATTGATCTATACTAGTATAAACTTAAATGTTTTGTTATATTTTTTTAAATATTAAATTTATCTATAAATTTAAAAATAAATTTTAATTAATTAAAAATTACAATCTTATTAGATTACTTAATTTATATTAAAAAGATCTAAAATAAAAATAATTAGATAATATCTTTTAAATTTGTTAAAAATAAAGATTAATTTTAATTTATTTCATTTAAAAATAAATAATAAAAATTACTTATATTATTTTTAAATAAAATAATATAAAAATAATAAAATAAAGAGATATTTATTTATTTTATTTTAAAAATAAATAATAAGAAATTACTTAGATTTTTAAAATAGATTAACACTGATTATGTCTAGAGGTATATCCATTTCAACCCAGAGATTTTTATTTATTTATTTTATTTTAAAAATAAATAATAAGCAATTATTTAGATTTTTTAAAATAGATTAATACTGATTGATTATGTCTATAGATATTGTATTTCTAAAGAAATTGAATGATCAAAGGAGCTGAGTAGGTATTTGTAAAAATCATATTTGTGGAATAATCATGTAAAATACAAGATAAATTTGTATTTCAGTTTAAAGAAATTGAATGACCAAAAGAAATGAGTGGGTATTTGTAAAAATCATATCTGTGAAATAGGCATGGAAAATATTAGATAAAAGTGTATCTCAGTTTAAAGAAATTAAATAATCAAACGAGATGAATGGGCATTTATAAAAATCATATTTATGAAATAAGCATGTAAAATATTAGATAAATGTGTACTCAGTTTAAAGAAATTGAATGATCAAAGAGAGGGGTGTAAAAATCATATTGGTGAAATAATCATGTAAAATATTAGATAAATATGTACCTCAGTTTAAAAAATTGAATAATCAAAAGAGATGAGTGAGCATTTGTAAAAATCATATTTGTAAAATAAGGCTCTAAAATATTAGATAAATGTATACTCAATTTATGTTAATTGTATGTTTGACTATTAAATAGATATAAAATTAATACTACAGAGAATCTGCAGGACTTCTGAACGCCTTTTCTTCTCTCAATCTGGAAAATTTGGCATGCACTAGCAAGTAGCAATGGATTATAAATAATCCATTATATTTCCCAATTTTATATACATCTCACTGTGCAAAAGCTTAGCTATTCCCTTCTTTTAAGACACTGTTTGAATTAAATGGAAGCTGCACAATAAACAATGTTTCAACGTAGTCTTTAGCAAAAGCCCAAGGAAAGCAGAATCACAGCCACACGAAAAAAGCCACGTGTATTTTGAATGAAGACGGATATGACAATGGGATAGGAAAAATGATGACGTGTATATAATAAAAAAATTATTGTAATAAGAAAAATGTTTTACTAATGTAAATATTTATTTTATTAACTATGTATAAAATGATTATGGGTTAGTTTTAATTTAAGAAAAAAATGGAATTATTAAGTTCCGTAAGTATGTCATATTTTTAAAAAAATAATAAAAATAATTTTTAGCTAATATCGACCAATCTTAAATTATATATAATTTGTTATTAAGATTAATTATTAAAATATAACTATGTGTTTGAATGGATAGTAAATTATCTAGTTTAATAGTTTTTTATCATATACATAACTTTTTATGAATGGATAGTAAAGCATCTCATGCCTTTAATAGTTCTTTATCATACACATGAATTTGAATGGATCATAAATTTACCTTTAACCAAAAAAATTTACCACATTAAAAAACTATATATAACTTGTTACTAAGATTAATTATTAAAATATAACTATGTTTTTGAATGGATAGTAAATTATCTCACTCATTTAACAGTTCTTTATCATATAAGTGAATTTGAATGGATCATAAATTTACCATGATAGTTATCAGCAACTATCATCAACAACATTTGTCAATCAGAACCATGTTCTCCCCTTGTACCTGTTCCACCTGAAATAAAAATTTGCACCAAGATCTTCTAAGATAATGCCAACAATGCATTATTAGAAGCATATGCTTCCCCTGAACCTGTGTCAGATGTTCACTGTCAGATATGATCATTTCATATATCAGAAGAGTTATCAAGGCATCATCACCAGCTAGATATATATCAAGTTATCAACAACTTATGAGAGCCAACATATTTCCACATGTCATCAATAGACTGTAAGCATCATCAAGTAGAGCAGATAATTCACTGAACCATATCAGACCCCTTTCTCTTGAGTCTGGCCCACTACTTTTCCTCAAACCAACATATACACGACTGTACCCACAAAAACCAACGTATATACGCGACTACACTTCATGAAACTCACGTATAACCACCTTTCTCTAAAAAAATGGATTTTAAGAGCAGGATGATGCAGCAAGTACTCCCAGCTTCTGCCTGAGGTATTCAAATGTCTCTCTGGGTAGTGGTTTAGTGAATATATCAGTAACTTGTTCTTTGGAGGAAACATACTCCAATTCGACCTTTTGTTCAAGCACTTGTTCACGTAGAAAATGATATTTGATGGGTATGTGCTTTGTATTGGAGTGCATGACTCGATTCTTTGAAATACTGATGGCACTTGTATTATCACATAGAATGGAGATGGGTGGATTACATGTGATCTGAATGTCTTGCAATGTTTGCATCATCCAAAGTAGTTGTGTGCAGCAAGATGTAGCAGCCACGTATTCTGCTTCAGCTATAGATAATGCAATCGAACTTCGTTTCTTGCTGAACCAAGACACTAACCTGGAACCCATATAGAATGCACCACCACTAGTGCTTTTTCTGTCATCAACACTTCCTGCCCAATCCACATCTATATATGCATGAAGTGTAAGATTTGTATCTCTGGGATACCATAAACCAAACTTCTGTGTTCCTTTGGAGATATTTGAAAATCCTTTTGACTGCCTTAAGGTGTGATTCCTTTGGATTTGCTTGGAATCTTCCAACTATTCTCACTGCATGCACGATGTCCGGTTCGGTACATGTTAGATAAAGCAGACTGCCAATCATGGATCTGTAAGTTGGTTGATGTACCGCTGTAGATTCATCATTTGAGCTGAGACTACATCTTGTTACCATTGGAGTACATATTGGTTTAGAATCTTCCATGGCGTACTTTTTCAGGATCTGTTTGAGATATTTGGTTTGTGAGAGAAAAATACCATCTTTATTTTGTTGAACTTGTAGACCAAGAAAGTAGGTAAGCTCACCAAGCAAGGACATTTCAAATTCTTGCTGCATTACTGAAGCAAAATTCTGACTCATCGATTCTTCATTGCTACCAAAAATGATATCATCAACATACACAACAATAATTAACAATTTATCAGTGTCTATCTTTGTATATAGATTGCTATTTGTTGACCCCTTTGAAAAACCCTATTGGTGGAGATATTTGTCAAGACGGTAATACTATGCCCTTGGAGCCTGTTTTAGACCATAGAGAGATTTCTTGAGTTTGCATATAAGTTTTGCATCATTTCCAAGAATGAATCTTTTTGGTTGTTCAATATAGACTTCTTCTTCTAAGTCTCCATTAAGAAACGCAGATTTTACATCCATTTGATATACTTTGAATTTCTGAAAACTAGAAAGAGCAAGAAACATTCTAATGGCTTCAAGTCTAGCAACATGTGCAAAAGTTTCTTCAAAGTCTATACCTTCTTATTGAGCATATCCTTTACAAACAAATTTTGCCTTATTTCTAATAACTTCTCCATTTTCGTTCATCTTGTTTTTGAATATCCATTTAGTTCCTATGATATTCTTATCATGAGGTCTAGGAACTAATTCCCAAGTATTATTCTTTTCAATTTGCTCAAGTTCTTCATTCATGGCCTTGATCTGACATTCATCTCTGCATGCTTCATTTAAATTTTTAGGTTCAATGGAAGATAGTAATGCTAGATAGCTTGAAGCTTTGGCAATGGTTCTTCTATTCTGTACACCTGCCCCTTTTTCTCCTAGGATTTGAGTTTCTGGATGATTTTTCTGAACATACCTGGACGAAGTCTTTTCTTCTTTTGTTATCTCTTCTTGTGGTGCTTCATTGGTTTCTTCTTCAGAATCAATGTGATTTGATTCCCTCATCTTCTTCATTGTCATAATCTTCGGTTTTTATCTATTTTGGATTTTTGCATACTTATCAACCACAACATCAATAATTTCAATAATTTTCCCAAGTCTTTTGTTGTAACATTTATATCTTTTACTTCGGGAAGAGTAGCCAAGAAGAATACCTTCATCTGCTCTGGGTTCAAACTTACCAAGTTTCTCATCAGTCCTTTTGATGTAGCATTTGCTTTCAAAAACTTTGAAGTATTTTACAGTAGGAGTCTTACCATACCAAAGTTCATGTGGAGTTTGAGTGCTATTTACCCGAACATTTGCTTGATTGAGAATAGTGACAGCAGCGAATGCAGCTTCACCCCAGAAGGTTGCAGGAATTCTAGATTCATCTAGCATAGCATGAGCCATTTGTTGAACAGTTATGTTGATCCTTTCTACCACTCGATTTTGTTGAGGAGTCCTTGTAGTGGAGAACTACCTTTTTATTCCATGTTGTTCACAAAAGTCAAAGAATTCATCTGAGGTAAATTCCCCTCCTCGTTCAAATCTGAGGCATTTGATTTTGTGATCTGATTCATTTTCAACCAAGGCTTTGAAGGCTTTGAACTTTTCAAATGCTTCATCTTTATGCTTTAGAAGACCTATCCAACACATTCTAGAAAAATCATCAATGAACAATATAAAGTATTCTTCTCCATGAGGTGACTTTTTTCTTGATGGACCACCTAAATCAGTATGAACAAGTTCAAGAGGCTTACTAGCTGACCCGTTGTAATATCCCTCCCTTTAATAATAAATAATAAGTAATAATAAATAATAAATAATAAATCACTTAATAATAAATAATAAAAATAAATCATAAATTTTAAATAATAAATGATATTTAAAAATATACAAGAAAATAAATAAAAATAGTAATAACTATACTAAAGCTCTAAATAAGAATAAATAGAAATAAAACAAATAAAACAATAAAAAAATCAGTAAAGCTATCAAAAAGAAGAAAATAAAACAAGAAAGCTAAAAATCAAAAGAAAAGTAAAGAAATAAAACAAGAAAGCTAAAAATCAAAATTGCATGTAGACACATGGAGTGTGTGCATGTGGTTTCCATCCAATGTTTGCTCTATTTATTAGATGGTGAGGAGGATGGGAGACATTCCATCTTTCCAAGATTCTATATTTCATTCTCTTGGGAGAATGGTGTTCTAAGACATAGGAGTCATTGGCAGTAGTACATTGATTGAGGGCTCGGGGGTGACCAGTTGTAGCAAATCCTTGCACAATTGAGCCTACGGTTGGGTGGAGAGTCGTGCTCAAAACCTTGTTGCGGTAAGCCTACTTCTACCACAGGTAAGCACTATTCATAGTTAAATTTAGTTTATTAATTACATGTTTATTTGGCTAGGTAAGTGCCACTCTGATTTAAATTTAATGTTAATTAGATATTTATTTTTGGACTGTTACATATGGTATCAGAGCTTTGGGTCAACCCTTAGGGCCTATGGGAATCTTAGAAAAAAAAAATTATTTTGTTGGTATTTTTAACTTGACTTGTTTTGAAGTTACAGGATGGTTACTTCCAGGAGGCCACATATTTTTTCTACAAACCCTCGCTATACACGTAAATTTTTTATTCAGTCCATACTTATTGTATAGTTATATTTTGATGGTGTTCATTTTTAAAGTCATTCCTATGAGTAATTTCCACGGCTAATCTTATCATGTACATATTTTCATATCCGGACTCCTTCTTGCTGCCCCTGCATCTTTACTGGTTGTTTATTCCAATTTTCTTAATCCTTGTGATTAATCGCTGTTAACTTTCCGATTTGAAAGCCCTTGCTAACTTGACGTATTCCGATTTGTTTTAAGGGTTTAGGGCTTTAAAATTTGAGAAGTTAATCATAATTTTTTTTTTTTTTTGCAAAATTTAATTAAAACTTTTGGGCTATTTACCTTGCCTAGACGAGAACAAAAGGAGGCTCTGTTTTATCTCTATAAAGGCCGCAAATATCTAAGAGTTTAAAGCAAATTTCCCGTGGACATTTGACAACTTGAGCAAAAAAAAAATTAAGGGATTCTTGAAGTCGATTCTGGAAGAGCAGTCAACGGAGGCTTGGAAAACCACAAATCAAAATTTAGAAAAGAAGTCTTCTACATTTTCTGAGCCGTTTTATACTTCTTTGGCTGCCAGAGAAATTTCTCTGTTTCCTTGAACGAAATTTTCCAGAAAACTTGAGCGAAATTTGTTGAGAAGTATCCAAGTTCGATCTTGGAAGAATCAAGCAATTTGAGATTTGGGGTTTTAAAATTCAATTCTTGTGAGATTCGATCCCCTAGCCCAAGGTTTTTCTTGGGTCACTTTACGTAATTTCCTCCTTTGAAGTTTTGACGTCGATTATTTTTTTTGGAATGGATTTCATTTAGAAGAAAATCAATTTCCTTTGGAAAAGGTTTATCATTATAAAAATTTTGTAAAATCCTTGTATTTTCTCTCATTAATATTTTCAGGAGGGGTATTTAAACATTCATTTGAAAATTCTCTTTTACTATTTAAGGGATTATTCCTTTGTAATCTCATAATAAAAATACATTATTTTTTCTTGAGTGAGTTTGGGATTTATTTCTATTGTATCCCATCTCCTTATTTAAAAGGGAGGATTTCTTGTGGAAGTGACTAAATCTTTAGTTTAATTTTCATTTCATTGTATTTATATCTAATTTAGTGGATTTCTTCACTTGGTCATTAATAAATCTAGACTTCATTGCTAATTGTTTGATCTCATTGGCTATTTGGTCTAAATTACATTGATTAATTCGTCTTTATCTCACTTGTGTTTTAGATTGAAGTAGTATATCTTTAATTTCCTAATTAGTAATCTCATCTACGATCATTTACTTGTGCTTTCATTTGCATAATTCTCACTTGCTCCATTGTCATAACATATTATAAGTGAAGATTTTTAAGAGCACTTTCTATTAAGGCATTTGAGTTATTGTTCTAACATTTACATCTAATTATCATTTCCTTTATTTGCTTTATTGATTAATCCTTACATGCTTCATTGAATCATTTTTGTAAGCTAATAATCTTGTCATAAATGTTGATTATAAGTGAATTGGTATTTCTTTTTTTTGAAGCATCTTGTTTTGAGAGATGATGGTTTGACATTAAGAGAACCAGGTGACAGTTGAGAGAGAACTCTGTGTGAGCTAACAAAGCTAGATTATCTTCCACCCCTTTATTGGCAAGGAGATCCGCTAATCTATTTGCATTCCTTCTAATATGAACGAAAATAATTGCTCGCCCTTCTGCAATGATTGTTGCTAGTTGTTAAACACCGTGGTCCAAGCGCCAACAACTTTTGCATTTGTGAGCTGGAGAGCCACCAAGTATGCAGTTGGCTATTTGAGTGGGTGGAGATTATGTGATCGGGCTATGATTATTCCTTGCATGAGAAAATGGTACTATTGATTGTGTAAATGGTACTATTGACCTTATAGTGTGTGCAGATTTCTCAACATTGTTGTAAAAAAGAACAATGGAATTTGCAGGAACACGCATAGCCATGGCCGCAAGCTTACAAATTTATGTCTTATCCAGGAAATTAATATGTCTAAATGTATTGTAATTTAAGGGATTCGATATGGTGTTGCCTTCGCGGGTGCGCTTGCAGGCAGGCCATATAATTAATAAAATGATTTTATTTTGGTGTTGGGGAGGAATAACCTTCCCAGTCATTTGATCCGATTCTGGGTCGGGTGGCAGTGTCTCTTCTTATTATGGTGTGGAATATTTATTTGATGGTTTGATTTCTTAAATTTCCTTAGAGTAATCACTTAATAGCCATAAGAATCTCAAGATACATTCAATAAATTTGTTTAAACGATTTATTTTGTTAAAAGCAGTCCATTTAATTCTTCTAACATAAGTTATGATTGCTTAAACAAATACTCAAAATATTTCACTCTATAGCGCATAATTTCAATTTATCTTAGCACATAAAGTCATGAATCAGTGGACTTAATATTGGTGTGATATATAATTTCAAAAGTCATGGTGAATTTTCTTTCAGAATTCAAGTACCTTATTAAAACAATACTGCCACTAATATTCTTAAGCTTTACTCATTGGAATTTTGATTTTATGTTGAAACAATTCTCTAAGTTTTAATACTACAAAATTAGTGATTATTGATAATTTGCAATCACACAGTTTCAAATTTGGCAATGGTTTGATTGTATGCCATGCAGTAGGGGAAAAATATACAAAACAGTAGATTGAAATGAATCAAGAATCTTCAAAACTTTGTTGAATAAATTTGGCATGGTTAATACATATCTGGTTAAAAATTCACTGCATAATTATCACAACAATAATCTAAGTATTTTGGCTCTTATTTTATGCTTCTTCAGTGATGAATCTTGATATTGAGTGACTGATTACAGTGTTTGGCTATCATTGCATGCATATGCGGGTGACTTGATTTCACTGTTAGAAATTTATATATTTTTAGAGGTTGGATATAGGTCTGATCTTGACATTACTGTGATATATTACCTTTGCATTTGGCACTAAGCTTGAATCTAGATCATTAGTACTCCTTATCTTGCATTTCAGTGATCATTTGAAAAGTGAATTAGTGGATTGATTGGATCATCTAGTGACTCACATCACATTGCAATTTTTCTTTAATTAGCTATCCAATTTGGTATCTAAGGACTGATATATTCTTGGCAATAAGCTACAACAATCGGATTCTTGACAATAGAATAACGTTGGTATAACCTAAGGTTTGGTGCATTCATTAGTTCCTCATTGGTTTTTTCATGCATCATTATAGATAGCAGATTCTTTGGTTCTCTGTTCGCATTATAATCTCATTACATGGTAAAACCACTATCTCATTTTCTTGAGTTGATTGTCCTCTTATCATTTTCTAAACATAAAAAGTGCTATAATCAACTACAACGATTCTCTCCATTACAACCATATAACAAAGCGAAAATCTAAATGAGTCACATAATTAAAGATATAGTTTTATTATGACTCATTGAGTCATTGGAAAAATATATAATCTTGTAATCTTGGATGGTGATAATCTACCCATAATTGACGATGTATAATTCTCTGAAAGATTGCACTATTGAAATGGTATATTGGCATGTTTTTTGTAACAAATCTTTAATGCTGGTGTAACTACTCACCACCAGTTCATTTTACTACATAGTTTACATAGCACTTTAAGTATTTGGATAATTGAAGTTGAAATTTTTCACCAATTAAAGTGCTCTAAAATAGTGAAATCTGTTCCAATTCACAATGGATAAACTCTAATATCTTATTACCTTTAGTTGATTGTTGTTCACTTGCATCTGTTCATTATTTTATTGTTCAATCTGATCTAAAAACACAGAGATAACATTCCTTGAATGTTGATCATACTATTCACTAATTATTTGGGTTGGATTGTTGTTCTCATTGTCCTTGAGCAATAACAGTTGCTTGGCATTTCTCTGGTCTATTATTGCAAGAACACAACTCTCTTAATATGATCTTCTAATAAATTTAATTTTGCATTGCAATTTCCATTCGGATTGCATGTATTTGCTCATTTACTACTCATATCATTTGTATATTAAACATCATCAAGCTATAGGATGGTATATTTTAGTCTCAGTGGCAAATCGTACAGACTTGGATTTCAGTTTAGATGTTGAATATAATGTTACATGAGGTTTCGTGATTCAAGGTTAATTGCATATAATGGTTAAAGTTGTCTAAAGAAAAATGGAAAGGAGAAACTTGCAAATTTTTTAAGGATGATAACTAAGGATAGTTCATGTGATTATGCCCAACTTGGATCAGATAATTAAGGTGGTAGAGAAGAAGTGTCACAACAAAGATAATAAATCAGTAAGAAGAGACAACCTATTTTGGAACATAAAAGAAGAGTATTGTGGTATTTTGGAACATAATGGAAGGATTTGGTATAAACATAACTTGGTACTCTAAAAGTGTCACTATAAGGTCTATCTAAGGATGATGCACATAAAGAAGCAAATATTGGCAATCAACCAATGAAGTTGAATAATTATGGTAATAATTTTATGAAACTTGGACTGTTTTACATATGGATGGTGTGATAAAATGATTGGAAAGGATAAGTTGTGTGCGTGACAACATCTATAACAATTTTTTCTCTAATGGGAGAGCCACATTGTAAAGTTTTCCATAGATGAATAACTATATGAATGGACTAGGGATAACAAGACGTACGATCTGGTAATTTTATTATGTTGATAAGCGCATTACATTTGGTAGTTATCTTAATGAATGTATTTATCAGGTATTACCCAAGTTGGAAATAGTAACAACATTTCCAAGGTATATAAGTGCTATAGGAGAGGAGGAAAAACACAATGATTGGAGGTGAGAAATTCAAGTCAATTTAATAAAATAGAATGAAGTGAAGAAACTTCCATTTTTGAAGCCAATAGACATGGAATAGTAGGAAATCAAGACAAGGAGAAAAAATTAAAATATATATCTATGAAAGGAAGGGATGTTCTATCAAGAAGAAAGTTATTTTAAAGGTATTAATGAGTAGAGCTAGAAACATGATTGGTAATGGTCATAATGATGTGAAGGTATGAAGTTGCATGATGACCAAATGATAATAAACAAGGAAGATATAGGAAGGAATGTTGCTAGAAATTTTATACGGATACCTTGAGAAGGATTGTGTACATAGTGACAAAAG
>APFE030813374.1:736-16536 GCA_000404065.3 Pinus taeda | reverse complement strand
GGAGAATGGTGTTCTAAGACATAGGAGTCCACTGGCAGTAGTACATTGGATTGAGGCTCGGGGGTGGCCAGTTGTAGCAAATCCTTGCACAATTGAGCCTACGGTTGGGTGGAGAGTCGTCCCCAAAACCTTGTTGCGGTAAGCCTACTTCTACCACAGGTAAGCACTATTCATAGTTAAATTTAGTTTATTAATTACATGTTTATTTGGCTAGGTAAGTGCCACTCTGATTTAAATTTAATGTTAATTAGATATTTATTTTTGGACTGTTACACCCGTCCTTTTCGATGAATTGAGATCTAGTTTACTTACTGAATTGACATGATTTGTATATAGTGTTTTCAGGAATGTTGATAGTTGGAAGATCACGAACATCCTGGAATCTGCATGCTTTTCTTATTTGAGAAAAGCTTAGATGTCCCAATCTTCTGTGCCATAGCTAGTTTTCATCATTTTTGCTTAGATAGCACTGTTGTTGTCCTCCCTTGAGCATGTATAGGTTGTTTGGAGTTCTTTTCCCTTTAATCACAGTTTCTCCTGTATCAAGCTCACGAACAACACATCCATTTGATCGAAACACTACTTCATTTCCTTGATCACACATTTGACTCACACTCACCCTATTATGATTTAAGCCATCAACATACATAACATTCCCAAATTTAACTTTTTCTTTCAAGAAAACAGATCCTTTAACTTTTATGGCAGCAGGAGTGTCATTTCCAAATGAGACACTCTTTTCCTTTTCTACGGCATTATATGAGTGAAGTTTTTCTCTGTCACCTATCATGTGTTTTAAGCATCCACTGTTAATGTGCCACTGGTTTTCTTGTCCTTCTGCATACAAGGCTATACCACATCTTTCTGATTGTGGTTCTTTCTTTCTCCATATTTTGGGATTTAATGGAGTTTGCTCCTTTTGAGCTATTTGTCGAAATTTACTCCTGCATTCAGATTCTTCATGGCCAAAGTTGTTACAGATTAAGCATTCTATTTCATTTTCAAGAAGAGAAAAGTTATTATAGGAACATTTCTTGATCCTTGTCACATTCCTTTGATTTCGTGCTTCTCTAGTCATGATAGTTCTGTAAGCAACACATTGAGCAGCTTTGTGTCCAAAATTATGACATGACAAACATTGACCATTAAAGAAGTTCCTGCAATTATTGAATCTACTGACTTGTTGATTGTAGTTGAAGTTCCTCCTACTGACTTGTTGATTGATATTCTTTGAAGCAAATTGAGTATGATTTACCTGAGGTTGATTGTGGCTTTTGTTCATCCTTGAAGTAAATTGAACCTGATTCACCCGGTGATCTGCTTTATGCCTTTGCTAATGATTGTTGAACACTGCTCTTTGCTGCATCACGATAGCTTTTAGTGGAGGTTGATGGCTTCTGAAATGTTTCTTCAGTATATCCAACATCTGTCTTTATTAGAGGAGAGCGTTGCACTTTGATAATTTCATTTAAGGTTTCTGATCTTTTAGCAAATCTAAGATTGAGGGCTTTTGTTTTCTCAAGATCCTTTCTTAGACCCACAATTTCACATTCTAGCTTTTCATTGTGTTTTTCTCTTTTAGCAAGTTGCGATGTCAAGGTATCTATAATCATATTCTTTTCTTCTAAATAGATTTTGAGTTTAGAGATTTCTTCATAAAACTCATCTTCATCTAAAGCATCCAAAAAATCATCATCTTCATAAGCCATCAGAATTCTATAGTCATTACTATTTTCATCTTCATCACTATTTGATAATCCATCGCTATCTTCATGAGTATAGTAGCTCTTTTTACTTACACTTTTTTTTCTATTCCATTTTTCAGTTTCCTTCCCTTTATCATATTTATCTTTATGAGGAAATTTGGTAGCATAATGACCAACTCTACCACAAGCGAAACATTTGAAAGTTAGTTTACCTCTGAATCTACTGGAACCCCGTTTGAAGATTCTTGACAAAGTTCGCTTCCTCTTCTTCTTCTGAAATATGTCCTGATTCATTGAGTTCTTCTTTTCCTTTTACTGAAGCTTTAAATGCAGCTTTTCTCATGTCTGATGGACCTCCTTTTCTCATCTCAAAGGTAGTTAAGCTTCCATGACGCTGTGCGATAGTAATAGTCTGTAGATCCTCCTTTTCTTCTATGGCGAATACTTTTGATTCAAATTTAGCAGATAAGGATCTTAAGACTTTTTCAACTAAGGCAACTTCCTTTATCTCTTCACCCAAATTCTTCATGAAATTAACAATCTCATCTATACATAAGAAGTAACTAGCTACACTTTCATCATTGTGCATCTTGAGAGTTTCATATTGAATTCTGAGAATTTGCAATTTAGCTTGTTTTACTTGAGAGTCTCCTTCATAGCTTAGAATGATTTTGTCCCATATTTCTTTGGTTGATTTGAGCTGCATAACTTTGACAAACTCTAATTGTGACAGAATTCCCAATAATGTATTGACAGCCTTGACATTGGTTTCATATTACTTTTTACCTGCTGCATCTGTAGGGATTGCTGATGGAAATGTATATCCTTCTTCCACGATTTCTTAGACATTTGTTCCAAGAGATTGAAGATAGGTTGTGTTTTTTACATTCCAATAAACAAAGTTGCTCCCATCAAAGATTGGTGGTCTGATGGATCCCCCGCTTTCTTGATTACTCATGATGATGGATCTTCCTTCAAGCGATCAAGCTTCTTCTGAAGAACCTGCTCTGATACCAATTGTTGGAAATAATACTGAGAGGGGGCGGAGGGGTGAATCAGTATTATCAAACTAATAATTTTTCATTTCCATAATCATATTCATATATGCTACTTCAATTAAGGGAACTTGCGTGTACACGCAACTGTGTTTAGTGCAACTATCGTATATCCATCAAACTTATGATTCGGTTAATTCTTCATATATTGATCTTTAATTAGTGCATCAGAACCATATAAACAGTAACTAGGTTCAGTAAAAATAGAACAGATCATCACACATAAGAAACACACATGAACACCAAGATATAAGGTGGAAACCCAATGTGGGTGAAAACCACATGCTGCAATCGTCTTTGTCTTCTTAATAATAAGAGAATTATGTTTACAATTTTGTACTGGTGCAATCTTATACCAGTACGCAGGTTTCTACCTGCAGAAGGCTACAACCTTCTCTCATTCTCCAGCTTCTACTGGAAGGGAGCTACAACCCCCTAGCTCTTGTACTAGCTGATATGTTTCCTAGTACGTAGGTGCAGGCCTACAGAAGGCTACAACCTTCTCTTTCCTTCCAGGGACCACGTTTCATAAATTTTCAGGATGGATCCATCAACAACATCATTCAATCATCAAATATATCTGCATCAACCAATCTCCTATTGAACCAACCACAACCAAGTCAATCAATCACTTTGACAACCCATCAATCTGATCTATCAGAATTCTGTCACCAGAGTACAGTAACTAGAACCCAAGCCAAAACCCAGAACACTGCAACAACAAACAACAACAACTAAAACATGTATTGTAAGGTATACTCTACTTTCTCGTGCAGAAATTGTGTGTATACGCGCTTTCCTCAAATCCAACCAACGTATACATCTACAAATATTAATTTATTATTCTGCAGCTATACCAGACTTCAGTTATACCCAGATCATATCATTTACAGAATAATATATGCATCTGTATTCAAATCTAGAATATTTATGAGCAAAAACACATAATGATAGTTCACTTACACCTTAAGATCTTTAGATCTTATCCTCCATCAACCGCTAAGGTTCCTCCTTGGTTCAAATCCAGCAATGCACCATAACCCAATAACCTACATACTAGATCTCACTCTTCATCAGATATTCAATGCTTGAGTGCCTTGGCCTAATGATCTTCTCCTTCTTTCATAGTTTTAGGCCTTTCTCAATACCATGGACCAAAAACACTTAGGACCAATACCTTGGATCAAATACCTGGGGTCAATACCTCAAACTCGATACCTTGGACCAATACCATGGATCAAATACTTCGAACCAAAAACTTAGTTTTCCAAGGTATACGCGCTTTTCCTTTTGTGAAAGTGCATGTGTACGTATACACGGCTTATATACAATGAACTCGCGTGTATACGTGACTTGGCCAATGGTGAACTTGCGTATACCTCTCTTTCTTCATTATGTGAAGTTTGATCTGTAAATCTGAGCTATTAACATGTTGTATTGTGATCTGTCATCTGAGAGAGCTACCATCAAGGACAACACCTGTGTCATAATGCCAACAGACTCTATATATTTGTATGTTTGGTTTATATATGCATTCATCATGAAGCATTATGGTATCTACATTTGAACCTTATTATTTGCAATCTCCATGTGAAATACTGCTATCTTAGCAACTAATCAAATATTGTACCAATTTCACTACATCACTTGGATTTATCAAAATCCTTCAACACTGTCATTATGAACACAAAGATTTGAATGAAAATGGTGAATGCCTGAGAAAGTAAGATGGATCTACTATCAAAAGAAGAAATCTCTAGAAGTGCTTCGACAACATTAAACTAAATATTGTTTTGGATGGAGATCCACATGCTCATAGGAACAACGCATCAAGATCTCATCTCTATGTCCAATGAAATCAACAATATCAACAGGTTGTTAACATCAGAATGACTAATTTCTTCCAAAAAAGGGAATAACATCAAGCAAAGGCTATTCTCAAAATTTATGTAAAGAATAAAAAATTGGCACAATACTATGTGTATATCCTTGAAGCAAATAAACAAATCAATAAAAGCCACAGTTAATGAACCCATTTCAGAAAATACAGAATTTTAAAGAAAACCATTAAGCGTTTGCCAATAGAAATAAAGATCCAAATGCATTACTCTCTGTTTGCATTAGATATACAAAAGAACTTGGTGAAACTTGATAATCCTAAGCAATGCCATCTATAATAATGTTGACATAGATCTCAATGTCAATGCAATTAGAAAACTTGAAAAATATGGAAAAGACAAAGCAAGAAGAGACTTAATCAATCTAAAGAATGCATACTTGTATACTCAATGGAATTGGACAAGATCAAATGGTAATAAATAAAACAAACTGAGGATAGTGGAATGTAACACATGAACAAGAGCAGGAGCATGAAGGATATGCATTGAACAATGTCGATTTTACTCCACGATTAAAAGTAGCAGCATGGACAGGGTTGATTCATCTGTTGGCAATTGCAGGGAATGAATAGCTGGTTGAAGAGCGTTACAAATTGTGTGTGGCATTGAGGTACATTTGTTGGGGTTAGCAGTGATAAGGAATAAGGATTTAATGTGCAAAGGTCATTGATAGAATCAATTATACTGATGCTTTCTATTATTGTCTTGGAAAATAATGCTAGACATTACAATCACTGTGATTGAGAATAGTTGAAACAATATGACATCGACAACATATATTGATGCTACATAAAGCGTTACAAGTATATGTTAAGACAAAGGGCATTAGACCTACCAAATCAGTTATTACATGGTATGCAGAATTTATATGTCGAGGAACGATATATTCAAACCAAAATATGCCATAGGCTTGCCCAAAAAGTGATGATAGACATTGAACATTGAAATTAGGATTGTGTGACGTAATTTCATATTCATGTAGAAATGGTAGTGGTGACAACGTTAGATACAACGATAATGGATTATGTTCATGTAGAGAGGTTATGTCGTTGAAAGAGAAGCTTTCCAGTTGTTGTGGAAATATTAAATGGTTTACACAACGATTTGTGAAATTTCCTTTTGTTGTGGAAATATTAATGGTTTACACAATGATTTGTGAAATTGCCTGAGCGTTGGCACATATTATTTCGAATTGTGGTAGTAATTTCTTGGAAATATTAAATGGTTTGCATGGTGATTTGTGAAATTTCCTGAGCATTGGCACATATTATTTCATATTGCGTTACATCATATGGTATGGTAGTAATTTTGTCAAGTATCCAACCTTGGAGAATCCTCTCCCTATTACTAGAGACATTAAACCCTTCGACTCTGACACAGGATTCAGGAGATTGACAGATTGGCCATTCAGCCAATTCACCAACCATCCCTCCTACAGAATGAACGTCCCAAGAATGATTCTATCAACGATAATACCAATAGCGCGTATACTCACCCTAGTCATCTGCTAAAATGGGCAAGCTAGGACACTGAGGAGCATGAGAAATCATCCTTCAAGCACATGGTTCCAATTTGATACGTAGCTTCTCAACTCAAACTTCTATTTGTACAACTAGCCATTTAGGTAGTCAAAAAGATATGTCACAAATAGTTCCTGCATCCTCCTTCAATATCAACATTCAATATATTATGAAGTAACATTATTATTTCGAAGCATCATCATTCAATATTATGAAGCAGTGTTATTATTATGGAGCAGTGTTATTATTTCAGAGTAGCTTTATTATTTTTTTTGCAATGTTATTATTTTCAGTGGAGCAGCATTATTATTACAGAGCAATGTTATTATTTCGGAGTAGCTTTATTATTTTTTAACAACGTTATTATTTTCAGTGGAGCAGTGTTAGTATTTCCAACATTATTTATGAGCAGCATTATCATTTCCTTTGGAGCAGCCTTATTATTTCCAGCATTATATGTATTTTTTGCTTTTAGATTTGAACCCTAGACATTCAAAAGTTAAAAGGTCTTTGGTTACCTTCCACTTTAATGAAAATTACAAAGAAAGTTTGATATGCAAAGTGAGAACTCAAAGCATTGAGTGAGATTGAAAGAAGCTAAGAGATCGTAAAATATGTAGTCACAGGAAATTTTTGGGCACCAAGCACTAAGCACGGTGAGTGTGAAAACAAAAAATTGGATGCCATAATGAAAGTTATTGATAAGAGATGGTGGTCGCTTGATAGGTAGAGAGTATTGATCAAGTTTTCTTATATGTTACACTTTCCAATGAGGTGAAGCATGTGATAAATTCTCTTAAATGGTTAATGGACTGGAAAATTTTGTGTAACATGAAGTACGTGCCTTTTAGCTAAAATAGATGCACATGCGAGATAAGTAGAAGCACGTGATTTATAAGTTTGCACATAATGAGTGTGAGCGTGTGACTAACCTGCATTATAATTTGTTTTTGTGGCTCTGGCCATTAAAACAATTTACATATCTTTTGGGCTCTCGTGGATAGTTGACTAGTGGTATCTGAATATGGTAAAGATGGAGGTTCTATCATATGGTAAAGATGGAGGTTCTATCACCCTTTTGACACAGAAAACTGTGAGATACACTCATAATGGGATATTGAGATTAATAATTGGGGATCTCTCCCTCTTATATTTATATTAGGCCAACTAAAAATCTTGATAATCATGTCAAACATTTGAGATTCCCCTAGTTAATTTTTATGCATTATTTTTAAGTAAAGTGATGATGTAAACCTCCTTAAGGTTGTAGTTGAAATCATCAAAGGTATAAGTAGAACTATGTTAATAAAAATGCTATTTTTTTTTAAATATGGAGTGGATATAAGATGTTGGAAATTTTTATCCAGATAACAAAGCCATATTATCTTTAAGGTTGTAGTGAATCCTAGTCATGGTATAGTTTCAGTCAAAGAATAAAGTTATCTCATAATCAAAGGTTGGATACAATTTAGACTAGTGGGAAAGAGGCATTATGAAAGGAGTGCATATTAAATATGTTGCAATTTTTTAATATCAAGCAATGCTCAATATAATACATTTCTCGTGCATACCATATTTTCCTTATAAAGTGTTCTCTCAATGGTATTCTTTCAGAGCGTTCTCACAACAATGTGTTGCAGCACTGGTATTGAGGGTATTTGAAGTAGCCTTTGTATATTATATGGAGAAACATTCATTTTGGAGAAATTTTCAATCTGGAGTATCCCTAATAAGCCATTTGGAGTGGCATTCATTCAATGATAGTGTCGACATTGCAGGTTATAGATCATTAATGAAATAATGACAGCTACACTAAGGATGTGTTTACAGGCTACAAGACATCTATAACCTCTTTCCATTGATGTCAAAGGGGGAGGTAAGTAGAGGTTATGGGCAGAAATGAGAAATAAGTAGAGGTTATGGCCAGCAATGAGAAATATATTTCAGGACAAAAGGAGGAGGATGAATGAGTTGCCATCAATGCCAAAGGGGGAGATTGTTGGCAATATTGGCATTGATGTCAACATTAAACTGATTGATTAATGTTGATAAATGTTGTTGATGTCACTAAGAATATTGGTGATAATTTATGTTGAATGGAAAGTGTACATAAATGTTGAATGTTGAATATAAAAGGATAAAAGTGATGTGAAGTGCAAAGGCTATGCTAATCAATGTGAAGGTTAAACATTGAGACAAAAGTTGAAATACATATATTTGTTTGTACAGAAAATGTAGATAATCCAAATCTGATTTATCTCTTGCAATTATTACTGAATGAACTATTAGTTCATATCTATTTTATATTACAAATAATTTTCAGAACTGAAAATGAAAAGACAATCTTGTGAGTAGTTTTGGAAGTCCAAGAGACTATGCTTCATTTCATATTCCTCCAAAGAATACAAACAACCAAGACATCTTGCTTGTGAAACATACAATGTGGAATGAAACTGATGATCTTCTTTTTTAATGGAAGTGGTATGCATCATAGAAAGAATGAGTAGTAGCAGAAGAGAAGAAGAGTGAATAGAAGAAGCAGTTCAACAGAAAACTTGACAGCATAATTAGATGTGAGGTAACCAATATTTGTGACTTGATAAATTTATGTTATTTTCTATGTTGCAGCTTGAAAAATAACATGTTGTAGTATGTTAAGGCAGGAGCCTCTTGTGGGTTGTACCCTACAGAAAACTTGTGGGACTTGAAGCTTCCATTGAGATAGGAGCCTCTTGTAGGTTGGAGCCTACAAAAATCTAATGTAAAGAGGAGTAGCAACTTTCCTTCACATCACTTTCATCCTAAAGTTCGTGGTATTCTCCCTTCGAGGTTTCCACTTATATCTGGCATCTTCATGTGTTTAATTCTTGCTTGTTGTGTGAATTCTTTGAATGCTTGGTAAACAAATCTGCAAACCTCTCTCCTTGGAATCTGTGAAAGGAATTCAATAACTATTAAGCACAAACATAAATCATTAACTGCATAAGAAGAATATTAAGTTGAGAAAAAACAAATAATTTAAATTATTGATACACACCCCCCCACCACCCCCCCGCTCAGTAATTTCCCATATTAAATATCACTGTTATGCCTTCTTCTTCTTCCTCGAGGTCTAGGTCATTCTTGGATTTAAATTTAGATTCTAATGCCATGAGTAAGAATTCATCAAGCTCATCTTATGAAGACACTTTGTTGTTTGCTTCTAATCCAGAAATTCCCTCTTTAGAGAAGAGCCCCTTTTTCTTGAAAGATTTATTCTTCTAAGATTTTTTAGCTTTATCTCTGAGATTTTGATCCTTTTCGTTTTTTGGATTTTCTCTAAAGGGCACTTGGAGGAAAAATTCCAAACTCTTCCACAGGCAAAGCATTGGAAGGGTAGATTGCCCTTATACTTACTTGAACCACATTTTAACTTTCTGCCAAAATGAGCTAGCACCTACTCAGATTCATGGTTGGAATAGTCTTGGTGACGTTTGTGTTCCTTAGTCTTCATTGACACTTTCAATGTTGTCTCCTTTGCCTCGACCTTCTCTTTTCCTATTCTCATATCATAGGTTGTGAAAGTTATATGTAGTTGCTCCATTGAAAGAGACTTCAAGTCTGACATCTCTTCTATAGTTGAGATCTTAGCATTGGATAGCATAGGCAGAGATATCAAGACCATATGAACAACTACTACCTCTTTGAGTTCTTCACCAAGTCCTCTAATCATGTTTGCTACATCATAAACTCTAAGAAAATATTATACTATATTTTCTTCTTCATTCATTCTTAAGCTCTTGAATCTCATTCTAAAGGATTGAAGCTTGGCTTTCTTAATTTTCTTATTTCCTTCATAACTATTCTTGATCTTGTCCCATACTTCCTTAGTTGACTTAAAATGCATTACTTTTACTAGTTCAAGTTGATTAAGACCAACGAGAATGGAATTCTTGAAATTTGCAATGTTCCCATAAACCTCTTTATCATTTTCAACTGTAGGAGGGGTTGTTGGGATAGTATAATCAACTAATACAGAGCTTCAAAAATCTACACTCAGGGACATGAGATAGGCTTCCATACTAACCTTCAAGAATATATAGTTTGTACCATCAAATACTGGTATCATGTTTGAATACGCATCTTGACTTTCTTGTTTGGCCATGATTCCCTATTGATATACCTTTAAGTGGTTAAGTTGTTCCTGAAGGAACCATGCTCTGATACTAATTGTTCGGAATCAAGAATTACTGAGAAGGGGGGTGAATAAGTAATTAACATTTTTTCCTTATTTTATGTTGATAACTTAAACTTTTAATTGCATAAAATCAAGCAACACATGAGAGACCAGCATTCACATGCATTTGAACATAATTGTTTACGTGGAAACCCTTCAAGGAGAAAAATCATTAAAGTTTGTTTTGTATTATGATGATAATCAAGGCACCAATGTTGATTGCATCATATGTTTGTGAACATCTAATCACAAGAGACCCCAACCCCCTTCAAATCAATAAGCCTTGACTTGCCTAGAGGCACCAACCTCTTATAATTGTAGGCCCCTACTTGCTTCAACCAAGTGTTCTACTTTTCATACAATTTTCAAACTGAGAACAATGGCCTACCTCAGTATTACAAAACAAACAATGATTTGATTTGTTGTCTTTCTACAATTCTCTCTCCTTTATTATTCACAACCACACTCAAGTGCCTTTGCCTTTGTTCCTCTAGTCTACGGTACGCTCTATGCTTCACTTAGCATAATTAGCATTGGAACAAAACCATACAGATTCTTTTGCATAGCTCACTCTATTTTTCCACTATGTTTCAGCTCATACACATCTCGCACACACACACATCCCCCTCTTACTATACTCACAGCCCCCACTCACTATACTAGGAGTATCCTCCAACTCTATCACAGTTTGAGAACCACAGTAAATGATTTAGAGCTTGCAAGGAAGTAAAAAAATGGAGCACAAAACCAGTAATCATAAATGCATAACATGATTTCTTGCATGGTACCAATGATTTTTAAATTCTCATAATGACTTCCTTTACCAATTAATTGATCACAGTACCTGATTAGAGTTTTTTTTTAAGACTACATTCTCATTCTGAACTGACTGAAACTTGTCCTCCATTATCTTTTGTCCAAGACTAGAGGAAGCCAATTACTGAAGAAAATGTGCTACACCAATCGCATTAACTGTGATCTGTTGCATTCAAAGAGTGTAGTTCAATTTTGTTTCATGTTTGTTGTTCTAGCATCAAAATATGATCAACCTTGATCCGGATTGTATCATTATATTGTTTGTCATCCATCTTGATGCATTTGGAGTGGAAAAAGTGGAGGAATCAACTCATGGGATCATTTTTACCAGCGAGACCCAGTTTGGAAAAATGGGGTCTGAAACCTTCCCTAAGCATTTTTTAGGCATCAAAAAACGTTTTTTGGCTGTTAATACTTTTCCGCTTTATCTCAGTACCATTTTTTGTTATTCTACACACAAAGATTTTTTCAACGATGCAAAAAGCGCATCAATCGGAATCTATATGCAAAAGTTATGTCACTCAGAAGATGACCTTCTTGTTTTCACACCTATAGTTCGGGAGCATGCCACATCAACCCCCATTATCCATGGAAAAGGGTCTAGCCATGTGATTATGATGTGAAAGACTCTAGAATATTCTATAGTGTAACTCTAGTTAAGAGTTGATGTAGCCAAAATTAACCACCAGTAGGCTATCAAGTTGTATTATAACCGAGCCACTACACGGAAGAGGCATTCCATTCTTTCGAGAGAATTTTGTTTATAGACATGAGAGGTAGGTGGTAGAGAACATAGAGAGTATTTGTGCACTGTAGCAGCCCAAAAATCACAGGCATTACTTCTTTGTACCAGCAACCATAGTTCCAAGCAGAGAAAGAGATTGAAGCAACCACTCCTTCCAGTTGGGTTTTCTCTCGAAAGGGTTTCCAATTGAGCATATCTTGTGTCTTATATGTGTGTGTGAGTTTATTTTGTCATTCTCTACTTTTCTTCATTAATTATATTCGCATGCATGCGCTAATTATAGTTAAGTTTTCGATCATAAAATTTAATAAATATGTAATAGTGTAGAATCTCATATTTTTAATATAATATTATCAGATATGTTGTGACAAATTTTCCAGTGGAATATCCATGGCATTTTAGGGATCAAACCTTCTTGACTAAAAAATTATGGTATATCACAGATGTTTAGAAGTGTCTCTAGTTATATCCCCAAAATTAGCTAACTTCCATATTTAGTGAATGCGACCAAACGTTCCATTTTCCACCCTTAATGACTTGGCATCATATGCCCAAGGGGCTAGAACCAAAGGCCTAACTGAAGAGCACTTAAAACCACAACTCAGGGGTCGGGAGGTCTTTAAACGTGTAGGTAGTTCCATTGTCGATCGTCGACTGGACAACTTAACGTGCACTTGATTTTTCTGCATTGGGTCCCACACTGGTCAAGAGGTCGGGGGTCGAGGGTTATTCCTTTATACTCTTGTCGTAACCTTCCGAAGAGATGACCTCCCAGCTATACCAACTTACCAACTAGGCCAATGGTTCGACTGCCTTGACTTCTTCAAAAAACTGCTTAAGTCTGAAATTTTTTTAACAAAGAAATTTCTCGAAAAACATAAGGTCTATATGGAACCTTGAGGCCTAGAACTATACGAAAACTTCAATTGGTCATACTTGCATCATCCCTTGGAGTTATTCAAGCTATATTATACTGTTGGATAGGTATTTCCGAGATTTGTGCATCTGAGCACATTGTAAAGGAAAACGAGTAAATCCCTTGAGGCAGAAGTTCCTTCAAAGACTACGCCACCCAACCATCATAGTTATAATATTTTTAGCTTCCTCACTTATCTTGCTACTATGATGGCTCTCTACTAAAAATCGCAGCTAGCAGGGGACTCCCCCTGAACTTGACTTTTCTTTACAAGCTCCATGGAGTCAACACCTTTGACATCAATGACAACATTTTCTCAACAATTTTAATCCTAATGTAAAAAAATAAAAAAATAACAAATAAAAAAATAAATCAATGTTGACCAAACAAACCATAGAAAGGTGTAACATATATGCAAAAACATGTTTACAAGAAGGAACGACTTGCATAATTGGAAGTTGTTATTAAAGTTTTTCTAAATTGGTTTATACAATAAGGTATTTTTTCCAAATAAATCCTTGTAGAAAATCCTTCAAGTACTTTACACTGATCCTTCAAACTCGTGGCCTCCCCAACTATGGAGGAAAAAATAAAAAGTCACATATCTAACTCATGCCCAGTCAGCTAACCCTCAAGACTTGTTACTTATATTTTTCTTCAAATTCTTTTGTTGAACACTAATAATGAGATCAAGAAAAACAAAAGAATAAAAGATAAAAACAAAAACATTAGAAAGTACCCTAAGAGTATGAGTGAAATATGTCCCCTAATGATAAGTGAAACATTTAATTAGAACTTATTATAAACTTATTATATGTGTTTATTTTTTAATAGGTTTTCAGAATTTTAAGTTAATTATCAATAATTACTTTTTAACCTCCAAGGAATATTCTAGAATATTTATAGTAGTATACACAAATGAATTGATGATATTTATCTCCAAAGTAGTTATGTTGTTTTTGTCTTTTTAATTGAATTAGTTAATTGAAAAATGTCATATGAACGAGTGCCATTTAAAGTGGGTTATGGTTTTTTGGGCATGGGATATTGATAAGCCATGGTATTGGCCCATGGTATTGTAACAAAGACTATTTACATATTCAAAATCTACATGGTAAAATGAGGGTAAATATTCATGGTTAAGAATCTTGTTTCCTGCTTTTCTAAATGTATATATGTGTTTAACTTATATATTAATTCTTCTCAAAACAATTAATCTTTCTAGATCCATAGTTGAATCTAAATTAGTTATCAAAAGAATTGATATATAATTTAAAATTATATACATTTAAGAAAACATAGAACCACTTCACAATAAGATCTTGACTTGAGACAACCTTTAGAAAAGGGCTTTGTGAGACCAAATCGATTAGTTTTATGCAGAAAGAAAGACTAATCAGCAGACCATTTGCTAATAAAATGCCATGGTGCTCAAAATTGTTGGAAATAATACTGAGAGGGGGAGTGAATCAGTATTATCTAATTCTTTTAATAAATCTTCCTTATTTGTTCTTTGAATTAGTTTTGCATGTCAGTACCATAAAATAATGAGCATGAACAAAGAAAACAGATAGTCACACCAAAGAACACAAGATGTAAGGTGGAAACCCAATGTGGGTGAAAACCACCTGCTGCAATATGTCTCTATCTTCTTTCAAATTAGAAACTCCTTTTACAATGGTTTTGTACTGGTTCAGTCCTTTACCAGTACACAGGCTGCAACCTGCAGAGAGCTACAACTCTCTCTCGTTTTCCAGTCTCTCCTGGAAGGGAGCTACAACCCCCTACTTCTTTTCTTACAAGGACCACTTTTCTAAATTTTCAAACTGGATCCAAAGCATCAATGTCATTCAAGTATTAAAGAATCACCCAGTCAACTGTAGTAACCAGATCAACCAATAATAGGACCAAACCCAGAACACAACAATGATAAACAAAAATTTTAAGAGAAGTAAGCACCCTGCTCAACTGCTCGCCTGCTTACGTAAGCACCCTGCTCAACTGCTTGCCTGCTTACAATACTCACCCTGCTCAACTGCTTGCCTGCTTACAGTACGCACCCTGCTCAACTGCTCGCCTGCATACGTACGCATTCTGCTCAACTGCTAGCCTACGTACCTTGCTCTGAGTCCATTGAACTGCCTTCGGTCCTCCGCACCTGAAACCCTTATGTGCCTGCGTGCGGGCGCACCTGCAACCCTTCTGTACCTGTGTACTGGTGCACCTAAGACCCTTCTGTGCCTGCGTACGGGCGCACCTGCAACCCTTCTGTACCTGCGTACCGGCGCACCTGAAACCCTTCTGTGCCTGCGTACGGGCGCACCTGAAACGCTTCGTTCCTGCGTATGTACGCACTTTTCTCTCACTGTAACTGCGTACCTTCGGGCATAGATGATTTCAAGACTTCAGAAAGAACCCAGACAGTCAGATCTACAGATCTGAAAATGCGAAGAGATCTTAGTCCATCAGTAGATTCGCCTTATTTAGATCTAGACCAGATCTTACCCTCATAAGATATTCAACCAAAAACATGCTTAAGCCAAATGATCTCCTTTGCTTTATATAGTAAAGCTCTTCCTTAAATCATGGATTAATACCACGGGCCGACACCATAATAACTCAAAACCGTCAGCTAAAAAACCAAGAGTAAAACATAAGAAACCCCACGTGAGCTTTTCTTTGCCTTGAAATGTGTGCACTGGGGGTACGCACCTCCTGAACGGGATAACTGCGGTTATGTACGTACTTTATGTAACACCGACCTGCGTGTACGCACCTTATGTAAGGTGTACCTGTGTACCCCTTATTTTCTTCAATATTTGATAGCTGATCATCAATCTCTGCTGTTGACTTGAAGTACTGTGATCTATCACCTGAATGGGTTGCCATGAAGGACAACACTTTAGCCATAATTCCAACAATCTCCCC
>APFE030813373.1:0-15200 GCA_000404065.3 Pinus taeda | reverse complement strand
TGAGTTAGAGACTGTTGGAAGCATTAAGCATCGGAATCTTGTGAGTTTGCATGGTTATTCCCTTTCTCCACATGGCAATTTGTTGTTCTACGACTACATGGTGAATGGAAGTCTGTTTGACATCTTACATGGTGAGTGAAATGGATGGCAAAAACTATCAAAAAATTTACATGTATAATGGTCATATATAGGTTTTAACAGAAAAGATTGTAACCAGCCTTTCATATATAGTGAATGTTTGCTAATGGCCAACTTAGAGAATCTAAGCAGTGCTAACCTTGCAAACCGCTGCTCTCGATAACCAGTGGCCAGGTGCTCCAGGTCTGGTCTGTTCTGTTCGCCGAATTGAACTACAGATAATGTTCTCTCCTGTTCGCCGAATTGAACTGCAGATAATTTTCTCTCTGCAAATAATTGAAGGCCGGAGGAGGTTGGTGAGCTCTCCCATCCGGCATTAATCCTTGTATGAACAGAGGCCACGTGCTATGGATTCGGCGGATCAATACTTCATCAGCGCCATACTTCATCAATACGATGTGACCGGAACTGCAAGGTTGGCGGCGGGCAGGGTCGCCGGGGGCTTTTCGCTGGGCAGCCGGAAAGGTATGGTCCATGCCGTCGCCGGGCTCTGTGAGACTCTGACAGAGGTACCCTCCATAGCATTAACTTTTCTATGGAGGTGGAAATAGGAATTGCCAATCCATAGAGCATTAAGGAGTCCGTACTTCTATAGTGCAAAGGCATTTTTTAAATCGAGCATGGGAATTAGCTTTGGGCTTCTTAGTGTGGGCTATTTGGAAAGAAAGAAACAGTGGAATATTTAAAGACAAGTAAACCCCTAAAGAAGTAATTTGGACAGGGATAACTCAGAATATTCAAGAAACTATTCTCTCAGAAAAAATGGCGTTCGGGTGATTAGCAAGCATGCTCTTACGAAGCATAAGTTGTTGAACTTATTTGCTAGTATGATAACCCCAAGCTCCTAGAAAGTCTTAACTTCCCCCACCACGTCACCCCAACATTTCACAGTGCCCCCGAATGGCTTCATTCTTCGCTGCAGAATGTGGTTACGCTAGTAACAATGAGGCAGAGTTTACTGCGAGCAAACAAGGCCTTCTCATTGCTATAAGAATTGATTATAAGAGGATAGTGATTGAAGGGGATTCAAGATTGGTGGTGGACATTGTTAAGAAGCTAAACCAGGGAACTCAATGGGAAAAGCTCGTCCACAATTGGTGTATCGCACATCTGGTACAGGAAGTTGAAGAGCTCCTCCCATTGTTTGACTGCCTCCTGACTTCCCATGTCCGAAGAGAAGGTAACAAAGCTACATATTTCTCAGCAAACTGGAGTTGCTCACATCCGGGTAGATCTCTAGAGATGGCATGGCCTCCACAAACACTAGAATATGAATTACTCTCCATCCAAGGTATTCTTGAGCAAGATAATAAAGACAGTCAGCAACATGAGAAGAGTCGACACCAACCTCCCTGATTAGGTGTGAGCTAGACCCAATGGGAATGCTCTGGCCCACAGTTTAATGCATGTCTCCAAGATATCTACGGCCACCCTCTGCATGCATGCAACACTTGGAGATGTGGCGGTGTGCATGCGAAGTTTTATTGCCAACCCTGAAGGTGGCAGAGTCGTTACGACATGTGTTAAGGTGAGTTCTCCCTCAGTTGTGCTGGGTAATTTGGTTTGTGTCCTCCTTTCGCTGTGGATCTAGTTCGCGTTGTTCATTCTAGGGAAATCACGGTCTAAGTGTCCTTCTGGTCTTGGACACAAACACTGGTATGTCCCCACCCTTAATTTTGCTCCATCTACATATATGGATCTTTGTATCTGCCCTCCGATCTCTAAGATGCATGGTACTGTGGTAGTTTGGCGAGATTGGAATTGCAAGTTCCTGGAGAATGGTATAGTATGGTTTTTGTTATGTGTTGAGTCATTAGTCTTTTATGTCTAGGTGTTTGTGGTCTATGAGATTTGGTTGTCACATATGGGCTCACGCAGGGTTGGCCAGCAAGTTGTTCTGTGTGTCGAGGTACTCCATGCTTGGATTATTGTGGAATTGTAAGTGTTTTGGTTTATGGAAAATTTCGTTTGTTTCTTGAGTATATTGAATTTGTATGGGTTCATAACAGAGCCAAGGGTGTTTGTAAACATTGGCCCGGCCTTAGTCAATATTGGGTCGTGGTTTGGGGGGCTTTGTTGGAAATGTTTAGTGTCAGTCTAGCCCTAGTGGATAGGGTATGTTGTATCTGGTTTCGCCATCTAGATGTGGGTGGGTCTTGGTCAAGGGGCAACTCTCAGCTCAAATCCTGTCCGTATAGGCTCGATTATGGGAAATTTGGTTCCATTTTTGCAACTATGGCATACTGCATTTGGTTTTGGTGCAAGGTTGTCTGTGGGTGGCAGTCAAGGAGTGGCTCTCGACTCAAATGTTCTTTCTTTCTTTAGTGCACTGTTTTGTTGGTCGAATTGATAAATCATGAGACTCGCCCGAGCAATTATTGGGCTTTGCCTGTGGATGGTGTTGTCATTCAGTTTAGACTCATTAGTGGGCACTGGTGGAATAATGGTATAAGCAGGAATGTATCGTTGTGCTAGTTGCTAGTTGAAAGCACGCTTCAGAACTGGTTTCTTATTTGGTTGGTTTCTTTTGTAATTTCTTTGGCAGGTCTGCAGAACCAGAGTGACCCTTGGCAGTGGCGTGCTTCTAAGCTTCGACTCTGTTTGGTTCGAGCTCCAGATCTTGTCACAAGACAACATTTGCTTGGCAAAAGCCAAAAGATGGTATCGGCCTCTAGTAAAGGAAGGAATGGTCGTGGAGGTCATGGTCGTGGGAAACAGAGGAAAGCCTCCCCTTCTCATACCATTAAACCTAGTTCATTCAGGGGATTGTGCGTCGACGCAAATCAACATCTCGTATTATTTAGGACACCGCTTAGGCTTATCAATCAAGCAGTTCAAATCTGATCAAGCAACTTATCACAGATTGGGAAGAAGATACAACAGACTGAGGAGGGATTAGAAATTGATTTAGAAGATTGAAAAACTTTGATTCCTGACCCTAGCCACACTCGTGGCAGATCCTCTCAATATAAACAAACATTCCACTTGTTTTGGATGATGAAGAGCATTCTGGCTAAAGCCTTGGAGTAGTTTCCACCTAATATGCATTTGTCCTCCCATGGACATTCAGATTATACCAAAGAGTTTCAAAAGATTCAATTTCAATTGCAATAGCAGAATGGTCGGCTTAGTTGCATAAAGCAGCGCATCCCTTGTATTCCCCACACGGAGCTACCAAGTTCCACTATGACGGACCCTGCTCTGGTGGGTTCAACTGATGATGAGTAGTGACAGTGCATCCCTGGTTATAGTTTTGTATGGAGCAGTTTCAAAATTTTAGGCATATTAGTAGTTATGTTTATAGGTATCTAACAAATAGGAAAAACAAAGACTCTTAGACATATATAATGTGGGTTGTTAGACTTATTATTTTTTGCTTCTAGATGTCATATTTTGCGGTTAGGTGGCCAATAGACCTGGTTTCCCTCAGGGCAGGTTGAGGCCACCTAACCTTCAGACATATGGATGTAACCTGCTTTATTTTAGAAAATTAATGGAAAGGTACCACTAAGCTTACAAAGAAAAATATTAAAAAGGTATATTGTAAAAGGTTATTTAGGTAAATCAAATTTTATATAATACTTAGTTAGGTAAATGAAATAGTAATTAAATACATTTATTAAGGGTTAGGAGATCAACATTAACTACTCCAATTATTGTGTTAGCTTAGTTTTGAATTGCTTTTTTCTAGATATCAAGGTAGCTTTTGTATGTTTTTCCCTTTAATATCGACCTTAACAGATAGGAAAAGTAATGTGCCAAATTATTTAGACACACAAAAAAAATTTGTTTTGCAACTTGTTAAATCAAGGTTCTTTGAAGCTCATAAAACCAAAAGGAAGGAAATGGCCTATGGAGAGTGATTTACGATATGTGATGCAATGGGACATGATTGAGTGGGATTATTCAAATGAAATATGATGATGCCACTTGGATTCAAAATTGGGAAGAGCTCGTTAATTGTTTGAGTTCATATTGAGTATATGATTGTGATGGTTTTGATTTGTTCATGGAATTATGTATAGATGCGTGGAATGGCCACCAACTCCATGGGACCAAGATGAATTAAACAAGGTTCATCAATACATCTATAAGGGAGTGAAAAAATCAAACCAAATATAGTGTGGAGAGAGCATTTGATCCAAACAGAGAAAGGAGGACCATGCTAAGATTAAGAAAAAAAAAATAGACAAAGAAAACATCAAATAAAATGAATGCCAATGAATGGCCACCAACTCCATGGAGTTAAGATGAATAAAAAAAGGCTCATCAATCTATGAGGATGTGGAAACATCAAACAAACCAAAAATAACTTAGAGAGAGGATTCAACCCAAACAGAGAAAGCATGGTCGTGCTAATACAAATAAATAAATCAAATAAAATGGATTCCAATGATGTCCTCCACTCTATGCCATCACAACACACTAACTCTCTCTCTCCCTCTCTCACTCCTTCAAACATCTCTCCCATGCACCTGGCTCTCTATAACCCAACTCTCTCTCTCTCTCTCTCTCTCTTTCTCTCTCTCTCTCTACAATATATATTATATATATATATATATAATATATATTATATATATATATATATATATATTTCTATATATATATAATACATTATAATAATATATATATATTAATATATACATTATATATATATATATATATAATATTATATATATAATATATCTATATACATATAATATATATATACTATATATGTATATATACATATATATATATACTATGTATATATCATATATATATATATATATTATGTATAATACATATATATTAATATATATGTATTATATACATTATAAATATATATGTATTATATATATATAATAATATATATAATATATTATATACATCATAATTTATTAAAATATTTATATATATATAATTATAATATATATATATCTGCGTGTGTGTGTGTGTGTGTTTATCAACCCATCTCTCCTCCATTTACCTCTTATCCCCAACTCTCTCCCCCTCCCTCTCCACATATCCCTCCCCACTTCTTTTTCTCTTCCTCACTCCTCTTTGTATTCCCTCCTTCACAGGACCCCCCCCAACTCTCTTCTCTCTCTATCTCTCTCCCTCTTCTCTCCCTCTCTCTCCCTCCCTCCCTCTCTCTCTCTCTCTCTCCCTCTCCCTCCTCTCTCTCCCTCTCTCCCTCTCCCTCCCTCTCTCTCTCTCTTCTTGACCTCTCCCTAACTTCCTCTCGATCTCTCTCAACCCTCATCACTCACTCTCTCTCTCTTCCTTACCTCTCTCCCTTTATTCTGTACCCCCCCCCTCCTCTCCCCATTGTTAAATCCCTTGGGCCCCTATATTAAGGCCTTATTATTTTCTTTATATATATATACACATGCACACACACCCCACGAAAACCTAGTCTTACGATCATCATAACATGTCTTCTCTATTGAATTTGATGTAAAGGAGGTTCCCCCTTGAAGTGGATTGAGATAATTGACTTTTTATCAATTTTAAGGTGCATTGTATGTAACATTTTCTATTAAATCATATGAATCGACAAGTTTGTTGCTTCAAATAAGTCTTGTTGGCATGTTTTTTATAACTCTTTTTATGGGAAAGTTTGAATGGTGAAAATTTGAGCATATTGAAAAGAGATGTCAGTAAATTTTTGTTCAAAATCTTATTTTTGGGTTCACAATACTTTTAAAGATATATCTTATGGAAGTTAGGGTTTGCAATTGGTGCTGAACTCAATTTCAATTAAAGTATCTTGGAATTTTCACTATAAATTATTTTATAAAATTATTCAAACCATGAAATTTTAAAGATGTTTAGGACCAATATCGAGGCACATTTGGTAGAAATTTCATATTATGGTCTTTACACTTTCAATATGTATACATTGTGGAAGTTAGGGTTTGTGAATGGTTATGAAATTAATTTAAAATGAGTGATTTGGACATTTTTACTAGAACATTTTTGCAAGACACTTGAGAGTATGAGAATTTTAGAGGTATGAGGAGACACATTGAAGTACCATAGGTAAAATGTTTGGAATCATATTAGAAAAATTGGACATATGTCATGCTTTCTAAGTTCACTCTTGGAAATAGGTCAAAAATCCACAAGTTTTGGGAAAGATATCATAACTTTCACTTGGCACATCAAATTTTGGATAGACTCATAAAATTATAAAGAAGATATATCATAGTAGTATAGGCTGAAATTCTAGATTCAAAAGAGCTCAGAACTTAGAGATATATCAAGGCAAAGGTCAATCATTCAAATAATCTCCCAATTAAGGTTTTAAAGGTAGTATGTTACAAGTGACGTAAATTTTGATTAGAAGAGCCACCTTAACTGACCAAAAATTGTGATAAAGAGGAGTATCATTATTAATTTCTCACATCGATAAAAAAAGAATCCAAACATTATTACAACAATTAAATTTCTTGAAGGCTCCCCCATGACTCATTAAAAAACTGAAGATATACAAAAGCAACTATCTAATTTAATTGAAGGATTTGCTAACAAAAAAGATTGTCTTGATTTATTCTAAACTAGAGTTAGAATGTAAGATGGAATGAAAAATGGATGAAAATATGGAACAAATCAAAAGATGTAAGAGTTGGAACATAAGATTATAGAATCCTTAAATCAAAGGCTTCCTAAAATTGATAATATTATTGAAAAACTCATGAAAATGAAGGCCATGTTCATGTTAAACAACATCCCAATAATATGAATTTCCATGTGGATTTATTGGAGTTACTTATGGATGGTTTTCAAAGTTACTGAGCATTCATAATGTTGAATTAAAGAATTTTGATTGAATAGAGGTCTTTCTCTGGGCAAACTATACAGAGCAATATTTTGAATTGCATAATATTATGCATGATATGTAAAGGATTCACATAGAATTTTGATCTTTGATATAAAACCCTATCAATGATATCAATATGTAGTTAAAGGGAAGCCATGTTCTTATCATTATACTTGGAGTTTATTCACAAGACTTAGAAGCATAATATGACAATGATTAGGAATAGTACTACTTTAATCAATTAATAAGAATCAAACTATTAGGTGACATTTAAGATTATAATTTATAATTTTAGATTTTGGCCATAAAGGTGGATAACATAAGTGGTGAAAAGTCGTTGGAAGCTTACATGGGTGGATTGAAAGAAGAAATTAAATAGAACTTTTCCTAAAACATCCTAAAATGTTATGGAAGATATGTGACATTCTAATCATATTCAAGCCAAGAATAAGGATACAAACAAGTAGTGGTGGTCCCGATTATCTTTTCCATTTATTATAAGCATTGTAAATTAGATAAATTAAAATAAAGTTGAGCCTAGGGACACAAATTCCAAAGTTGAGGAGGAGGGTGGGGTTTGGGATGTTGTCTAAGAAAGTGACGTATAAGGAAGATAAATGTGATAAACATGTTCGAAGTCCTTGAAATCTAAGGATGATTTGAGGAGTACCAAAGTCCTAAAAAAAGGATCATGACCATCCATTCTCATAACATTTTATAATAGATGATAATGCATGTACATTAGACACATTTGAATCAATATGTGAACATAATTATTTCACCCAAGAAACACACAAGAAAAGCTGGAGAAAATATGGAAAGAATAAATATTGAATAACTAAACATGGTAATACTCTACAGGGCAAGCATGAAATGTTTCCACATGTGGAGAAAAGGAATGCAAAGAATGGCAGTTGAAACTGTTTGGATAGGCATAGATTGGTAGCTAGTCATGCAAGCAGTGATGGGAGAGGAATGGAAGACAATGTATCCTTCATTGAAAATGGTGAAGGAGCTTCAAGCTCCCCTATGCTACTCTTGTTGCTACACTTTAATGTTCTCCATGGCATTCCTACTATTTTCCAACAATTGTATCATGAATGTCGATCCTCTCAAAATTTCTTATAGTACGTGATTGGGGCATAAAAGGTTTATACAATCAGTCCCAAGTTGTTGCACTGATGGGGAAGATCACCCAACTGTTGAAAATCAATTTTGTCATTTCAACTAGTGATATTTTTTAGGAAGATAGTGTTAGGCCCTTATACTACTAGTGTAACCACTTATTGTTATTAGTGCAACCCCCTTATTATATTGTTGTACCCATGTAGTT
Organism: Pinus taeda; assembly: GCA_000404065.3. Classification (NCBI taxonomy): domain Eukaryota; kingdom Viridiplantae; phylum Streptophyta; class Pinopsida; order Pinales; family Pinaceae; genus Pinus; species Pinus taeda. Next base: position 6,924 of record APFE030813373.1, on the reverse strand, counting down.
CCCATATTGTTACTATTGTGCCCCATAGAAGCCCACTATTGTTATTATTGTGCCTTTACATTACTATTGTTATGTCGACTTTGATTATATTATGACCCCTTAGAATCCTATATATAGAAAGGAGGTCTTTTCATTTGTATCATCCAATAATTGTTCATTTGTGTAATGTAAAGGAGGTTACGCCCTCAAAGAGGCTTAATTCTAAGGCGTTGATCTATCTGTTTTATCTTTTTGTAAGCTGGTTTCATTTGGTATCAGAGCTTTGGATTCTAGGGTTTCACTGCTCCAAACAGGTCATCGTGGCATTTTCGCTATAACTTTTTTTCTCCGATGTTTCATATGCTAAAACAAAAACCCATTTGGGTTGAAATCGTTCTGAACCTTAGTTAAATTTCAGAGGTTTTCGTGCTATATTTGCAGAGATATGATCTGAGGAAGTTGGCCTTTTTGCAGACTCCCAAATTACATTCCAAACAAGTGACCTGGGGAAAATAGTCATAACTTTTGTTTTGAGCATCAGATTGAAATTTCGTAAGAAGTTACAGAAAGAGGACAGGCTGTAGTTTCTTGTATATATTTTTCAGATTCTAAGGTCAAAACAGTGACACGTGGCACTTCATACAAGTTCGCTCTTATGAAAAGGTATAATTAGGCCATCTTGGGATATTGTGCATAACTCTTTCTTAGAGAATCTAAATTCGATCAGACTAGTGGCATTGGAAAGAGGACGTAAAGGGCTACTGCAGGTCGTAATTTCCGAATTTAAAGATCCGAAAGTATATAGTTACAGTCGTTTCAAGATCGAGCCCCTAAAATCATGAAAAGTGAGATGAGGAAGTTTGATGGCAAGGATACGGTAAATTGGATACTACGAATGGAGAAATATTTTTATCTACATGGTGTACCGCTATTACAAAAGGTATGTATTGCATCTTCATATTTAGAACAATATCAATTTTTATGGTATAAAGGGCTTTGTTCTCGTAAACAACTTGTTACGTGGTCAATTTTCAGAGAGGAAATTATAGCACATTATGAGAATACAAAGTGCAACACCTTCTTTAGAGCAACACCACAACAATTGGAAGAAAAGAAGAAAAAGGGCTTTGTTTCAAAGTGGAAAGCAAAATTATGGCAACAAGGAATTCTACCCCTCACAACTATAAATATGGAAGTGTTGTTTTTCCTAGCCTTCCACAACCTACAAGGGTTACACCACAACGATTGGAAGAAAAAAGAGAAAAAGGGCTTTGTTACAATTGTGATAGCAAATGCACTAAAGATCATAAGTGTGCTAAGAAGAAATTATTTTACATAGAGTATGAAGAGGAGGAAGAAAAGGATCAAGAAACATCAAAAGAAGAGGATATACACCAGGACCCAATCCCAGAGAAAGAAGACATGAATCCAACCATATCTTGTAAAGCATTGGTAAGAAGTACCACTCCTCAAACTCTCAAGATAGAAGGACATATCAAGAAGAAAAAGGTTCAAGAAGTGAAGGATCACATCAAGAAAGAAGAAATGAATCCAACCATATCTTGTAATGCATTGGTTGGAATTACCACTCCTCAAACTATCCAGATAGAAAGACATATCAAGAAAAAAATGTTCAAGAAGTGAAAGATGACGTCAAGCATCAAGAAAGAATCTTACCATATCTTGTAAAGCATTGGAAGAAATTACCACTCCTAAAACTCTCAAGATAGAAGGACATATCAAGAAGAAAAAGGTTCAAGTAGTGAAATATCACGTCGAGCATCAACAACAAGTTCTCCAACTTTTAAAGGATAACGCCACTTTGATGCAAGATTGAATGAAACAACAGGTGGATCAACATCGTAAGTAAAAATGTTTTGATGTAGGTGATTGGGTATTTTACTGCTACATCTCAGGCAAGCTATTTATGAGAAGGAAATGTTGGCAATACTACATGCACTTAAGAAATGGCGACCTTACCGAATGGGAAGACACTTCATGGTAAAAATGGATTATGATAGTCTTAAATACTTTTTAGAACAACTATTATCTTTAGAAGAACATAAAAAATGGGTCACAAATATGTTGGGTTATGACTTTGACATCATCTATAGAAAATGGAAGCAAAATTTTGTTACAGATGCACTCTCAAAAGGATGAGGATGTGGAAGCATTGTTTTGTGCTATTTCTATTATCCAACCAGATTGGATAAACGAAGCAAGGGATGAAAGGAAGAAGGATGAAGAAGTATGGCCACTTATTCAAAAGTTGCAAAAGATCCCAATTCAAACAATATTGCCAGAAATTGAAGAGGAAGGAAAAATCATATTGGAACCTGGAGCAGTCACAGAAACAAGAACCCAACAGCTACGAAATCGATCAATTTCAGAGTATCTCATCAAGTGGAAGAACCTATCCACTGAAGATTCCACATGGGAGGACAACAATTTTATACAGAAGCATCAATAATTACTCAAGCGTTGAGGACAACACTTTTTGAAGGAGAGGGGCATGTTAGGCCCTTATACTACTAGTGTAACCCCTTATTGTTATTAGTACAACCCCCTTATTTTATTGTTGTATCCATGTAGTCCCCATATTGTCACTATTGTGCCCGATAGAAGCCCACTATTGTTATTATTGTGCCCTTACGTTATTATTGTTATGTTGGCTCTGATTATATTATGACCCCTTAGACTCCTATATATATAAAGGAGGTCTTTTCATTTGTATCATCAAAGAATTGTTCATTTGTGTAATGTAAAGGAGGTTGCCCCCTCGAAGAGGCTGAATTCTAAGGCATTCATCTATATTTTCTATATTTTTGTGAGCTAGTTTCATAACAGGAAGACATAAACTTGGAGATACATTCAAAATCTATGTTGGTGGAATTAATGATTTATTCTTGACTTATAGCTAATGACATTTTTTACCACACAAATGAACACCTCTAATTTAAATTCTCAAAAGGGATGTTGGCCTTGCATAACTTAGGAGGTTGGTCACTGCCACCTCACCAAGTCTCCTCTCACTTTAGAAAGAGGAAAGAGCTAAGTCAAGGTGAGTAGCCCTAAGAGTTAGCTAGACTAACTTCATGTAGTAGAAGTAGAAGTAAAGGGAACCTAGTAATGACATAAAGGAAAAATATGAAATAATATGGTCTTGGGTAATGATTGAAAATGAGATTGGTGCCTCAACTACTTGGGATATGGATTCACTTAGGAAATTTGAATAGGACAAACCAAGGGCCAATAAGAAGCCTCAAGACATGTTCTACACAACTTGACCTAGTTCAACCGTAGGTTTTGGTGATTATGATTTTACAAGATAAGTGAGGGAGAAGGTCACTTAAGATCCACTACTCAAAGCAAGTGTAAGTATTCCCGTTATCCCAAGATTGTATATACACAAACTATTAGAAAACACTCATAAATTAACCTACAATGCATAAATTTCTTGTAGGAGTTTCATCAAACACTTTGTCTACAGACATGTAATTGTTCTAATAAAATTACTCAGAAATCTTTCATACTACTAAAAAAAATAGAGGTTGTTGATGCACATCAATAATTTAAAATTTCCACAAGCCATTGTGGGTCTCTTCCCATCCTCAACTATGTTTATATGAACATCACATGATTCTTCCTATGAACTCTCATGAAATTAAAAGAAAATCCTACCTTCTTTATCTCACAACATTTTCGTCCACTTTGTCTCCTAGTCCAATTGGTGCAAATGTGGCATAACCTCTCTTGTTGATTCCTCATGAGTCTGAAAGCACAAGGAAGAAAAATAATCCGATTCTTATTTCAAAGAAGACTAGACTATATTATGTTTGCCAAGGAAAAGGTTCTTCTTGTTTAATAAAGGAGAGATATATGCAAAGTTTTGTTACCAAAATGATATAAGAAAAAATAAGCATTTTTTCTTTCCTTAAGCCCTAAGAAATTTTTTGGAATTATATATTATGAGAACATATGTAAATCCAATACACATATAGGTAAGCAAGTCAAGCCCCTTTTAAAGGACATTATCATCTTCAAGGAAATTTGGTACCAACAATAATATATGTATGGTATATAAAAATCACCCACTGAGCATGTAGGATATGTATGTTTATTTTTACAAAAAATAAAAATGTTTGATAATGCATATAAAGCACATATGGATGAAGAATTGGTAGGTATATGATCAGCAAGGACCTTGATTCTGAGACAGTTGAAAGGTTACCAGTAGGAAAAGAGACCATTGTTGCAATTGAAAATGGTACTTTTTTTCTTATGAAGAGTGATTCTAATCCACTCTTCATAATATCAACCTTGAGATATTAATGAATCTTTTGTGTTAATTGTTGGAACAGTTGGATCCATAAACTCCTCTTTATTTTCATTCATTTTTGGGGGAAATGCCAAAACTCTTTGGCATGATAAATGTTAACTTGCTTATGCACGTAAAAAATACTACATCATACATACAAAATATATATTTCAATTGAAGTAATTATTAATTAGCTTTCATGGCTGCAATTATATTAAAGTAGCACCCACACCATCTTGTTCCCAAGAAAAGTATAAAAGCAATTTCATTATTATTACAACATGGGACTGGCTTTTACGTTGGTAAAAAGTAAGAGTAAGAGCAATTAAACAAAGAAACTCAACAATTTTGATTTGAACCATTAAGTGGTCCTAGACGATCATACTAGAATATCATATCTCATTTTAGATATGTAGCTATAGACGAATATGATGAAGGAAGCCAAATATGTTAAAAGAGAAGAACTTTGGGCTAGCAACACTCTCAAGTTCATGTAGAAGACCAAAAATGGATAAATATATGGCCAGTGATTGGAAAAAATATTTAAATTAAATAAATACATATTTTATGTTGCAATAAGCACATGTAGATGCAAAAGTAAAGAAATTAAAATGTGTGGAGATCTCGTTATATCTACCCAGTAGTTAGAAAGTTGCCCAAGTTAAATGGGTTTCACTGCTCGAGGCCATGCATCTATTAATCAAATTTCTCAAGGAGAATTCAATATATTCATTAAGATCAAGAGATCTATAAAAGATGGAAACTAATTCAAAGAAAGTTATTCCCTCTTTCTCATACCCATTTTGTGAGTGAGGGCATGACCAGTAGTAAGGCTTCTTTTTTTTTTCCCAATTTCCTCTTCGTGCAATTAACCTATGCTTGTGTGATGTCATTTTTGGTTTGCATGTTGCCTCTTTTGAGTGTCTCCTAGAGTGTGATTGCAGAGGTCCATTGGTTTATAGTCAGGCAAAGATTAATATTCTTCATTGCATTTATTTCAATTTTTTTCATTAAAGTTGGTATTGATCTTGTGATTGGTGAGTAGGATACGATCTTCTTGTCCACTATTGATCAGTTTAAAATGATTGTGCATTGCCTTTACATTTTCTTGCATATCCCACCATGTAGAGATGTATATATATGAGAAAATGCAATAAAGAAAAGGGAAAATGCAATAAGGAAAAGGATTTTTCTTGATGGTCAAATCTCCCTTCGATGGTTTTTGGCATTTGTGTCTTATGTCCTATGTTTTCTAATAATGTTTAAATTTCACTTTTAATTTTCTCTGTACAAATGTGTTAATTTCTTCATTTACTATCGTAAGTCTCTATGATATATTTGTTTTATTTTTAATGTTATGTAAATTTTATGTTTACTTATTTTTATATAAAAACCCTAACTCTCATAAATGATGTGCTAACTATTACTCTAATTTTATCTTATATTTGATTTTAGTTAGCCATCTAACTTTTAACTTTATTTTACTTTTGTACATACTTGTTTATGTTTTAGTTAAGAATTGTTTAATTGGCTATATTAATTCTTGATACTTAATTGTTGTTTTATTGTTTTAAATAGGAAATCTTATTGATTTATAACTTAATTACACATTCAATTAATGTTTTAAGATTTCTTATTTTCTAAAATAAATACATATGCAACAATAAAGCTATATAATAATAAAAAATCAACTAATGTGTTTTCACCATGTTTAATTGTTATTTAATGAAGTCTTATTCATTATAAATTAATGATATGTACTATGCAAATGATTAAGCTTTTAATGTCAATATAAGAGTGCATCAAACAACAATTAAAGAAAACAAGAAATGATTAACATGCATGACATGCTTCCACTTGTTTAATAGATCTTTCAAAGTGTTTGACTATTTAATTTTCAAGTATGAGGTATGGTCCATTTAATATTTCTTGCATATAAAGTATTGTAGTCAATTATTTTCTTGGCATAGGATTAGGGTTTTTAGCTCAGTGATTTCTTTTTATTTTATTTGTCAAGATTACTAGTTGTAGGACTCTTCCTAGCCACTTGTGACTCCTTGGTAAGCGAGAGGGTTTATTTGAACCATTAGTGGCGTGGATTCAACTCTCACTCGTGTGGATATAAACATTGAGCTAACGTCCCTGTTACTTCTCGTCGTTCGCTAAGAAGTTCGAGATGTTGATGTGGTGTTGAAGTGACACCTAACCATAAAAACATCAACATATTCCTAGCAAACATACTGGGGAATGATTAGCTTCACTCTCCTTTACAAGTCTTGGGCGAATGCTTGCATTGGTATGTTTTCCCCATCTTTGCCAGTATTCCTTTAGATTATACCCATGACCATCTTAAAAATTTACTTGATTTCTGTCGATCAGCGGGAGCTTATGACCTTCATACTGCCTCCTGCTTGTTTTGCCTTACACTCTTTGGAGAGGCAAAAGAGTGCAACCCTAATCTTGTCAAGCTTGCTCTCTTTAAGAAATTCACTAGTGATTTTCCTGACTTTCCACATTTTGAACTCTAGTGTGATTTTTGTGAAAGCATCCATGATCCTTCAACTTTCCAAATTTTCCTCGAGGCGAAGAGACGATATAGGTTAGAAAAGGAAAATAAGGTCTTTTTT